>CAJQZJ010016855.1:3647808-3684183 GCA_907164525.1 Lophiomys imhausi | reverse complement strand
TCCCAATGTCCAGTTTATACATATTTGGCCCCTGACTTTAACATTCTGCTATCTAACCAACTCCATGAGTTTAAAAGTCTATATGTGACTCAACATTCATACTATCTTGCAACACACTTTTAAGAGTATCTTCTTAGATCTATAACACCCTCTTGATTCCTAAACAGTTCAAAATTCAACTATGAGACTCTAGCTGTCTATTCTTCAACCACCTCAGAGACCTGAGAGGGATAAATATATTTGCTTATATAGGAAGTGCAGGGCCTGCAGCTTCCAAAACTAAGAAAGAACATACCAATGACTGCCTGGACAGTTCCCATTTTCTCTCCATACATTCCAGCATCAATCTTCAGCCTTTGGGTCCTGTTTCTCTGACAGACATTTGTTGTAGAGCAGGGATTATGAAGGACTTACCTACCCTGTCTTGGCAGAGTTAGGCTGTCAACTTCCCTGTTACCAAGTTTTGTCCTTTTTGGACAGCAGTCTGTCTGCAGTTGGTGCAAGGGGTTTTTTCATGCCAAGAGAAAGGCTTGCCACTAATTCAACCATCTTACAGTGGAGGTTCTTCGATGCTTATCTTCTACTTGGAGTAGAATAGGGGGTGCTGTCAGGCGCTGATATGTCTCGATATCAAAAAAAAAATCTTGATTTAAGATAACATCTTTGAATGCCATATTCTGCAGATCTCTAGGGGTTTTTGAAGATGCCCTATCCATCTCTTGTATTTAGATAAGCAAATGTTGCTTGTCTCTTAGCAACTTGATTACTGGGTAGTTTAGAGAATATCTGTGATAGACTGTCATAGTAGCTAACAAAGTGACATGTTTGCATGACTAGGAGTTTGTTTTAACTATTCTAGACCGTTTTAGACGGTTGGTATCAAGAGGTCAGAGCTTCACATTTTATTTTTAAGTATCTCTAGGTATGATACCATTAGGAAGCGTTACCTTTAAATTTGTATCAATATACAAAGATCTATTCAATTGTGGTTAAATATACTCTTAATTATGTATCAATATACCAAGATCAATGTCTATGTAGCCCAATATAATCTTAATATTACGTCCATATGCAAGGGTCAATACCATTGTGGCCAACTATAATCTTAATTTTGTATCAATATACAAAGATCAATACCGATGTAATCCAATACAATCTTATTTTTGCACAATAAACAATGGTCAATACCACTTTAGCCAAATAAACTACTAATTTTGTATCAATATACAAAGGTATAAGGGCATATTCAATAATCTGCCCCTTCTTCTTGGACCTTCCTGTGCTATGTCTATATCTCATTTTTCTCAAGCCCATGCACTCCTACATAGGAGAGGAAGAAGGATACAGAAAAGGAAAAGTAGGAATTCCCTGGGGCTAACATCCAAAACCCATTAAGACAGGACCATTTATCAGCTTGTAGTCTCTTCCCCTACATAACAGAGTTTTCAGTTATCCTTCAAATAACCAAAAAGAAGGGCGGAGAAACACCCTCCCCACCCTCTGGGCATGGGACCTCGCTCTCTTAAAGTGACTTCCTGCTGATTTGGGTCGTAGTAGACCTGTTTGGGGCCCGAACCCAAATGGGAAAAATGATTAAAAATGTTAGTACACTCCTTTTATGTTCAGTCCTTCTGTTCACAGCTGTTTAGATGACCTAAGGGGTTTGTAGGCAGAAGCTGATCTTGCAGGCTTCACTGAGGTTCCTGCCGGGGCATTGTGTAGAGCTGAGCGGTCCCAGTGACATTGGATTGCTGTGGTGGTTGCAGGTCCCCGATGGAGACAGCTGTTGAGGAAGTCTGCCAGGCAGAATCAACTGGGTCACTCGTCCTCCTTGGTGCCTGATTCTGCTCTCTGCTGAGGATTCCGCTGTCCAGCCGTCCCCGGGCTCCCCTAATGGACGCTTCGATTCTCCTGGAATGATAAGAACAGAGCCCTGCCCCAATCCCAACCCTAGGGCAATTGCCCTCTTTTTTTTTTGGGGGGGGGGGCTAGGTAGTACTTCTCCTGAAGCAAATTTGGCCTTCTGACAACATACAAAGCGTTATCTTTCAATCCGGGTTAAAGAAGAAATCATTCTGTCACCTTGGAGTTAAAGCAGCTCTAGTGTATATATTTTGAGATCCCAAAGGACAATCTGCCTGCATCGAGAAGGCCTTTTGTAAGTAGCCTCCAAACCTAGGTCCCTCCAAATCCCATGTGTGTGTCTCTGAACTCTAATTATTGGGATCAGGGACCTGTGTTTCCCATCTGAAGGGATCAAAGATGTGTTCCACCACTCCCGGATTGAAGTCTTTCTCTATTTAGAGTTTGTCCTGCATCAGGCTGACCCTGAGCTCTGGGATCTGCCCATTTCTGTCTCCAGTGTGCTGGGAGCTGGGACCAAGGGTGTACTCTTCTTGAATGGTGGGACCAAGAGTATGCACCCTCACCACCCCGCTCCGTATGACTCCAGAATACATAAGACCAACTCTACGGTGCTCCGCCCGTCTCCGCTGAAGTCAAAGGCATGGGCCAATACCACAATTCTCTTGTATTTTACCTTAGCTCCACGTCTTCTCTACACCTGGAGGTCTGCAAAACCAGGCCGAATGGCTGTATCCTCTGTTCCATTCACAGTGTTTCAGTCCTGCCCCCTGCCTTTTTTTTTAGTTAATAAATTTATTTGTTTGTTGCTTCAGGTTACATCCTTATCATATTGTCCTCTTTTCCCGCTTCCCAGCCCCACCCTCCCATGCTCTACCCCCTGACCCTTCCGTCTTGTTCCTCTGGGGTGGAGTGTCCCTGCCTAACAGTCTCTCACCACAGATCAGGAGTCATATGAGGGCCAAGAGCCTCTTCATTCACCGGGGGCCTACGAGGCAGTACTGCCAGTGAAAGGTGTCTCATTGCTACTGGGGGAAAACTAAAAAAAAGACCAACAAACACACAAACCCACAAAAACAAAGAATATCAACAAAAAAAGAGAGGAAAAAGAGAAGAGAAAAGGAAAAAGAAAAAAGAAAAAAAGAAGGAAAAAGAAAAAGATAATAAAAAATTATGTCCTTGTTCCTTTTGATGTGTTGGTTGTAGTACAGATATCCTGTACGATATAGTTAAAATCCTACTATAAGTGAATAGATGCCATGTGCATCCTTCTGAGACTGGGTTAGCTCACTCAGGATGAGCTCCTCTAGATCCATCCATTTGGTTGCAAATTGCATGATTTCATTGTTTCTGATCGCTGAGTAATATTCCATTGTATAGATGTCCCACAATTTTTTAATCCATTCTTCAGTTGAGGGACATCTGGGTTGTTTCCAATTTCTAGCTATTACAAATAAGGCTGCTATGAACATAGATGAGGAGACTTCCCTATGTCTCCGTGAGAGGTCCTTTGGGTGTATACCCAGAAGTGGTATGGCTGGGTCCTGAGGCAAGGTTATTCCTAGATTTCTAAGATATCGCCAGACAGACCTCCATAGTGGTTGCACAAGCCTGCACTCCCACCAGCAATGGAGTAGGGTTCCCCTTTCTCCACACCCTTGCCAGCATGCGCTATCATTTGAGCTCTTTATCTTAGCCATTCTAACAGGTGTTAGGTGGAATCTCAGGGTTGTCTTGAGTTGCATTTCTCTGATGATTAAGGATGTTGAACATTTCTTCAGGTGTCTCTCAGCCCTTAGGGATTCCTCCTTTGTGAATTCTCTATTTAGCTCCATCTCCCATTTTTTTGATTGGATTATTTGGTTTCTTGGCATTTAGTTTCTTGAGTTCTTTGTAGATTTTAGATAATAGCCCTCTATCAGATGTGGGGTTGGTGAAGATTTTCTCCCAGTCTGTTGGTTGCCGTTTTGTTCGAATGACAGTGTCCTTTGCTTTACAGAAGCTTTTCAGTTTCATGAGGTCCCATTTATTGATTGTTGATCTCAGGTCCTGAGCTGTTGGTGTTCTGTTCAGGAAGTTGTCACCTGTGCCAATGAGTTCGAGGGTTTCTCCTACTTTTTCTTCTAGTATCTTTAGTGTGGCTGGCCTTATGTTAAGGTCTTTGATCCACTTGGAATTAAGTTTTGTACAAGGTGATAGGTATGGGTCTAATTTCATTCTTTTGCAAGTGGACATCCAGTTGGACCAGCACCATTTGTTGAAGATGCTGTCCTTCTTCCATTGTGCGTTTTTGACTTCTTTGTCAAAGATTAGTTGGCCATAGGTGTGTGGATCCATGTTTGGGTCTTCAATTCGATTCCATTGATCCACTGGTCTGTTTCTATACCAGTACCATGCTGTTTTTATTACTGTTGCTCTGTAGTACAGCTTGAAATCTGGGATGGTGATACCTCCAGATGTTTTTTCATTGGACAGGATTGATTTAGCTATTCTGGGCTTTTTGTTGTTCCATATGAAGTTGAGAATAGCTTTTTCCAGGTCTATAAAGAATTGTGTTGGTATTTTGATAGGAATTGCATTAAATCTATATATTGCTTTTGGTAGGATAGCCATTTTTATTATGTTGATCTTACCTATCCATGAGCATGGGAGATCTTTCCATCTTCTAAAGGCCTCTTCCATTTCTTTCTTCAGGGGCTTAAAGTTCTTGTTATATAGGTCCTTTACATGCTTGGTTAGAGTTACCCCCAGGTATGTTATATTGCTTGTGGCTATTGTGAAGGGGGTTGTTTCCCTTATTTCTTTCTCGGTAGGCTTGTTTGTTGTACAAAGAAGGGCTTCTGATTTTTTTGAGTTAATTTTGTATCCAGCCACCTTGCTGAAGTTGTTTATCAGCTGTAAGAGTTCTTTGGTGGAGTTTTTGGGGTCGCTTATGTATACTAACATATCATCTGCGAATAGGGATAATTTAACTTCTTCATTTCCAATTTTTATCCCTTTGATCTCCTTTAGTTGTCTTATTGCTCTAGCAAGGACTTCAAGTACTATATTGAAGAGATATGGTGAAAGTGGACATCCTTGTCTTGTCCCTGAGTTTAGAGGAAATGCTTCAAGCTTCTCTCCATTTAATTTGATGTTGGCCACTGGCTTGCTGTATATTGCCTTTATTATTTCTAGGTATGGTCCTTGTATGCCCGTTCTCTCCAGAACTTTTAGCATGAAGGGGTGTTGGATTGTGTCAAATGCTTTTTCTGCATCTAGCGAGATTATCATGTGTTTTTTTTCTTTCATCTTGTTTATGTGGTGAATTATATTGATAGACTTTCGTATATTGAACCATCCCTGCATTCCAGGGATGAAGCCTACTTGATCATGGTGTATGATACTTTTGATGTATTCTTGAATTCGGTTTGCTAGTATTTTATTAAGTATTTTTGCATCTATGTTCATGAGGGAGATTGGTCTGAAGTTCTCTTTCTTTGTTGGGTCTTTGTGTGGTTTAGGAATCAGATGACAGTGGCCTCATAGAATGAGTTTGGCAGTGATCTTTCTGTTTCTATGTGGTGGAAGAGTTTGAAAAGTAATGGTGTTAGTTCCTCTTTGAAGGTCCGGTAGAATTCCGTGCTAAAGCCATCTGGCCCTGGGCTTTTTTTGGTTGGGAGATTATTAATTACTGTTTCTATTTCCTTAGGGGTTATTGGGCTGTTTAAGCTGTTAATCTGATTTTTATTTAGTTTTGGTAGGTGGAATTTATCGAGGAAATTGTCCATTTCGCTTAGGTTTTCAAATTTAGTGGAATATAGATTTTTAAAGTAATGTCCGAATATTTTCTGGATCTCCTCAATGTCTGTTGTTATTTCTCCCTTTTCATTTCTGATTTTGTTGATTTGTGTTCTTTCCCTTTGCCTTTTAGTTAATTTGGCTAGGGGTCTGTCTATTTTGTTGATTTTCTCAAAGAAACAACTCTTGGTTTCATTGATTCTTTGTATAGTTCTTTTTGATTCTAAGTTGTTGATTTCAGCTCTAAGCTTGATGATTTCCTGTCTTCTGCTCTTCTTGGGAGTGTTTGTTTCTTTTTTTTCCAATTCACCCAGCTTAGCTGTTAGTTCACTAATATGAGCTGTCACAATTTTCTTTTTGAAAGCACTTAGTGCTATGAACTTTCCTCATAGCACAGCTTTCAATGTATCCCATAGGTTTGGGTATGTTGTGTCTTCATTGTCGTTGGATTTTAAGAAGTCTTTGATTTCCTTCTTTATTTCTTCCCTGACCCAGTGGTCATCCAGTAAGGAGCTGTTCAATTTCCATGTGTGTGTAGGCTTTCTGTTGATTCTTTTGCTGTTGAAGACCAGCTTTATTCCGTGGTGGTCTGATAAGATACAAGGTGTTATTTCAATTTTCTTGTATCTATTGAGACTATCCTTGTGACCAATTATGTGGTCGATTTTGGAGAAGGTTCCATGGGGTGCTGAGAAAAAGGTGTATTCCTTTGTGTTTGGGTGAAACGTTCTGTAGATATCTGTTAGGTCCATTTGTTTCATGATCTCTGTTAGACTCAATATTTCTCTGTTTGTCTTCTGTCTTGATGATCTGTCCTTTGCTGTGAGTGGGGTGTTGAAGTCTCCCACTACTAATTTGTTGTGATCAACGTGCGCTTTAAGTTTTAGAAGTGTTTCTTTTACGAAAGTTGGTGCCTTTGTATTTGGGGCATAGATGTTCAGTATTGAAATTTCCTCTTGATGAATATTCCCTTTAATGAGTATATAGTGCCCTTCTTTGTCTTTCTTCATTAACTTCAGTTGGAAGTCTGTTTTGTTTGATATTAGGATGGCTACTCCAGCTTGCTTCCTGGGTCCCATTTGCTTGGAAAACCTTTTCCCAGCCATTTACTCTGAGGCAGTGTCTATCTTTCGTAGTTAGATGTGTCTCTTGTATACAGCATAAGGAAGGGTCTTGCTTGCGGATCCACTCTGTAAACCTATGTCTTTTTATTGGGGAGTTGAGTCCATTGATGTTGATGGATATTAGTGACCTGGGGTTGTTATTTCCCATTAGTTTGGTATAGGTGGTGGTCCTGTGCCTCTTTTGGTTTAGTTGCTGAGGGGTTTTCTATTCCCTTTGTTTTCTTGGGTGGAGTTTTCTTCTCTGGGTTGGGATTTTCCTTCTAGGATTTTCTGTAGGGCTGGGTTTGTGGGTAGATATTGTTTAAATTTGATTTTGTCTTGGAATATCTTGTTTTCTCCATCTATGTTGATAGAGAGTTTTGCTGGGTAAAGTAGTCTGGCTGGGCACCTATGATCTCTCAGGACTTGTAGTATATCTGACCAGGCCCTTCTAGCTTTTAACGTTTCTGGGGAGAAGTCAGGTGTAATTCTGATGGGTCTGCCATTGTATGTGACTTGACCTTTTTCTCTTACAGCTTTTAATATTCTTTCTTTGTTCTGTACATTTGGGGTTTCAATTATTATGTGGCGAGAGGAGTTTCTTTTCTGGTCTAATCTGTTTGGTGTTCTGTAAGCCTCTTGGATTTTTATTGGCATCTCTTTTTTCAGGTTTGGGAAGTTTTCCTCTATGATTTTGTTGAAGATATTTCCTGGACCTTGGAGTCGGGTGTCCTCTCTTTCCTCTATACCTATAATTCTTAGGTTCTGTCTTTTCATTGAGTCCTTGATTTCTTGGATGTTGTGGGTGAGAGATTTTTTAGCCTTCTCATTTTCTTTGGATGTTGTACTGATTTCTTCCACTGAATCTTCCATGCCTGAGATCCTGTCTTCCATCTCTTGTATCCTATTGTTGATACTCACATCCCTAGTTCCTGTTCTCTTCCCTTGGTTCTCCACTTCCTCTTTTAACTCTGACTGTGTTTTCTTTATTGTTTCTATTTCTATTTTCATGTCTTGTATGGTTTTGTTCGTTTTGTACATTTCCTTCTCCAGCTTGCTTGTTTTTGTATGAAAATCTTTCATGGCTTTTTCCTTTTCCTGTTCAAGCTCTGTCACCTTGGCTTGGAGCTCTTTAATGGTGTTGTTCCTTGTTTTGATTTGTAAAATTGTGGCTTCTTTGAATTCCTTCATAGATTTAAGTTCTTCTTGCAGGGACTCTATCACTTTCCATAGTGCAGAATTGTCAATGTTTTCATGTGTTTCTGTTGGTGTGTGGTCATCTGAATTGGATGAGCTAGGATGATTCTGCTTTGTTGGAGTCATAATTCCTTGATTTCTATTTTTTTTTTTTTGACCTTTCGCCATCGGATGCATTTAGCTGTCTGTTTTCTGTGCTTGGAACCACAGTGGATGATTTGGTGCAGGGGACGAGTTACTTGGCTATCTGTTGTTGCTTACAGGGGGATTTCAAGGTCACTGTGGTTTTAATCGCCTGAGGCACTGCGAGCTGGTGCAGCCTATTCCCAGGTTGTGAGTAATGGACCAGGATTGTTTCACTGCTCCCAATTCAGACTTTCCTATGTTGCACTCTGAGTTATCAGCCTGTAATGGTTCTGATGGTATGGGCCTGTTTGCCCAGGCACAGATTCTGTGGGCTTTGTTTGTCGTCACGGAGGCTGACAGGGTCTGGCTCCACACCTAATATGTCTGGATTTTCCAGGATACAGCTATGGTCCCGATTTCTGGTTTCTCTCTAGGCTTCTCGCCACAGGGCTGGACTCTGTTCCTGATTCCCTTCCTGTCTGCGCCGCCACGGGTCCCGTGGGTACCCCAAGCCCCGGAACCTCTGGCTGCCTGAGTGGACCTCTCGTCCCAGCAGCTCAGCCGTAGGTGCACGGATCCCTGGCCCCGCCCACGCCTGTCTCTCTCCCCAGATGACCTGCCGTGGGTTCGTGGGGATTTGGCCCTGCCAGCCGTGCTCCCACCCCAGCTGCGCTGTCGTCAGTGCGTGGGATTCGTCCCCTCCCGCCCGCCTTTGTGTTCCCAGCTTCCCGCGCTCTCTCGGAACCTCCCGCCCTCCGCTTCACGAGCGGCTGCGGACCACCCGCTGAGCCCCCTGTTTGTTCCTTGCTAAGCCTTCCACTATGTCGCAAAGTTTTTTAAGTGGGTATAAGTTCAACCTGATGTGTGGGGAGCCCAATAGGCCAGCGATCTATGGCCAAGTGGACCCTGATTCTGCCTGCTGTAAGTTGGGATCGATCTTACCAGGCGCCTCTCCAAATGGGAGTTCCCAAATCTCGGGTTTAGTGGCTTCCATGTCTGTGAGAGATGGGGAGAGCCTTGCCCTGGGACTTTTAACAGTCCCTTGGGAGTTGTGAGTGTTGCGGGGGGGTCTAGCCCCTCCTGTTTCTGCACAGTGCCCAATAACTCTGTGTTTTTTTTTGTTTTTTTTGGTTTTTTTTTTTGGGGGGGTTTTTCGAGACAGGGTTTCTCTGTATATCCTTGGCTGTCCTGGACTCACTTTGTAGACCAGGCTGGCCTCGAACTCACAAAGATCCGCCTGCCTCTGCCTCCCAAGTGCTGGGATTAAAGGCGTGCGCCACCACCGCCCAGCTAACTCTCTGTGTTTTTTATGGCTCTTTTTTCCCCTGCGTTCAAAATGCGTCAGTGTAGGTCGCCGCCATCTTGGCCTGCCCGAAAAGAAATCTTGATTCTATTTCTTAGTGATTGTGAGTAGAGCAGCAGTGAATATGGATAAGCAGGTATCTCTGTAGTAGGAAATAGAGTCCTTTAGATGTATGCCCAGGAGTGGCATATTAGGGTCATATGGTAGTTCTATTTCTAGCCTTTTGAGAAATTTCCAATTTGCTCACCACCAACAGTGGATAAGTGTCCCTCTTTCCCCACATCCCTCCCAGGATTTGTTATCACTTCTTTTCTTTTCTTTTTTTTTTTTTTTTAAAGATTTATTTATTGTGTATACAGTGTTCTGTCTGCAGGTATATCTGCAGGCCAGAAGAGGGCACCAGATTTCATTATGGATGATTGTGAGCCACCATGTGGTTGCTGGGAATTGAACTCATGACCTCTGGAAGAGCAGCCAGTGCTCTTAACCGCTGAGCCATCTCTCCAGCCCATCACTTCTTTTCTTGACAATATCACTCTGACTGGAGTGAGATGGAATATCAAAGAAATTTTATTTTGTATTTCCCTAATGGTCAATCATGTTGATTTTTGTTTTTGATAACTTCATACATGTATACAATATATCATATTTAGCCCCCATTTCCATCCTCCTAACACAGTCCTTTCTAACTTTATATTATTTTCTTTGGTACCTGATTAAGTTAATTTTTGTTTTTGTTTCTTTTTTGGAAGATGGGACCTTACTATGTAATCCTGGCTGGCCTGGAACTTTCTATGTGGTGGAAGTCTTGATTTCTTTAGAAACACGGTTGTGTTGAATGAATGTGTTTTTTGTTTTGGTCTCAAGTATGGGATGTGGGGGTGCTTTGTCCACCACTGAAAAACAGACTTGTGAGAGGGGCATGAAAAGCATCCTAATGGAAGAGCATGTGATGTTTTGCCAGCTGGAAACTGTCACATGTGACCAACACACTTTGCTGGAAAATGTCCTTTGATGGACAGATAGGAAGTTGGTCAGCAGGAAAGGGTCTGAGGTTGGCCAACTGGAAAGCCTCCTTGTGCAGATTTTGAGGCGGTATAAATGGAGGCCCCAGAAACGTAGAGGGGCTTTTGCTTCTTATCACTTCTGCTTCCCTTCACTGAATCTCACTGCTGTCTTCACTGTTGAAGATCATGGCCCAGGTTGGACTGAAGAGGTCAGGACCCATTTGGGGCCACAAGAGCTGCTGCTTCTTCAGCTGTCCTTGCTGGTGCTCCCCAAAACTACTGCTGGTTTCCTGGTTAGCTGTGTTCCCATTGCTGTTCGTGCCTGTTCCTGTGTATGCTGATTTGGCTGGACTGCTGGTGAATCACCCCAAGGACCAACAACTAAAGAGGTCTACATCCTCTATTAATATCTTTTATCTGGTACCTCGGGTCACTGGGTTGGAAGGTGGATAGAGATATTATTATAAAAATTAATAAATAGTTTAAAAGTATGCAACGCCTTCAAGGGTAGGCTTGTACTCACAGAGATCCACCTGCCTCTCTTTCCCATGTACCAGGATTAAAGGTGTGCACCATTACACCCAGTACAAGTTTATTTTTTAAAACTGATTATTAGTAATTTGTATTTATTCTTTTAAGATCTCTGTGTTCAGTTCCATGGCCCATTTTTTAAAAACTAAATTGTGTGCATGTCATGTGATGTTTATTTTCTTGAATTCTTTGTATATTCTAGATACTAATCCTCTGTCAGATTTATAGCTGGCAAAGATTTTAAACATTCTGTAGGAGGGTGTTTCCTAATTGAACTAACAGTTTCCTTTGCTGTAAAAAGGGTTTTGTTGTTGTTGTTAAGGTTCATGAGATTCCATCTGTTGATAATTTGACCTCATTTCCTGGGTGACCACAGTCCTCTTCAGAAAGTCCTTATCCCCCCCCCCCCAAAAAAAAGTAGTGTCCCAGAGTTAGGATTAGGGCAGGGCTCTGTTCTTATTTTTCCAGGAGATTTAAAACATCCATCTAAGGAGTCCAGCGACAACTGGACAACTGAATCCTCAGAAGAAAACAGATCAGACACCAAAGAAGACAAGTAGCCCAGATAATCCTGCCTTGCAGACTTCCTCAATAGCTGCTTCCTCAAAAGTCTACAGTCACAACAACTCAAAATCACTAAGATTGTTCAGCTCCACAGACTGTTTCAGCCAGAACTTCAGTAAAGCCCTGAAGTTCAGCTTCTGTCTACAAACTTCTTAGGACATTTAAATAGCTGAGCACAAAAGGACTGAACATCAAATGATTCTATTAACATTTTTAACCATTTTCCCATTCTTATTTGGTCCCCAAACAGGTTTACTACGTCCCAAATCAGCAGGAAGTCATTTTAAGAGAGCGGCCTCTCATCTCTAGAAGTGGGGTTGGTGATCCCCCCCCCACTTTGGTCATTTGATGGGTTATAGATACTTCTTGTTATTTAAGGGGAGAGATTACAAGTTGTTAAATGGTCTTGTTAAAGGAGGTTAGACCCAGGGATTTCTCTCTTTTTCTTTTCTGTATCCTTCTTTCTCTCCTATGTTGGGTGAAAAGATGAGAAAAAATGGGATATAAACATAATATAGGAATGATAAAGAAAAAAGGACAGATTATTGAATATGCTCTTATACCTTTGTATAGTGATACAAAATTAATATTATATTTGGCTAAATTGATATTGATTTTGTATATTGATGCAAAATTAAGGTTATATTGGGCTACATCAGTATTGATCTTTTATTGATATGAAATTACAATTATATTTGGCCACATTGGTATTGATCTTTGTATATTGATACAAATTTAAGGTTAACTCTTTTTAAGGTATTGTACCTAGGTAACACTTAAAAATGAAATGTGAAGTTTTGGCCTTTTGTTAGCAACTGTCATAAACTGTTTAAGATAATTAAGAAATGCAAACTAATATTCATTCAAGTATGTCATTTTGTTAGGTACTAGGGTAGTCTATCACAGTTATTTTCTAAGTTAATCAGAAATCAAGTTGCTAAGAGACAAGCAACATTTGCTTATCCAAATGTAAGGAGATAGATAGGTAGTCTTCAAAAACCTCAAGAAATCTGCAGAATATGGCATTCAAAGGTGTTTTCTTAATTTAAGTTTTTTTTTATATTGAGACATGTCAGCTCCTGACAGCATCCCCTATTCCACTCCAAGTAGAAGATGAGCATGGAAGAATCTCCAATTGGTTATGGTTGAATTAGTGGCAAGCCTATCTCTTGGCAAGAAAAATCCCTTGCTTCAACTGTAGATAGAATGCTGTCCAAACAGAACAAAACTTGGAAGCAGGTAAGTCAACAGCCTAGCTCTGCTAAGACAGGGTAGGCAAGTCCTTCATAATTCCTGCTTTACAATAAATGTCTGTTAGAGAAATAGGGACAAATGGCTGAAGATTGATGCTGTAATGTATATAGAGAAATTGGGAACTGTCCAGGCAGCCGCTGGTATGTCATTTCTTAGTTTTGGAAGCTGCAGGCCCTGCACTTCCTATATAATCAGATATATTTATCCCTCTCAGGTCTCTGAGGTGGTTGAAGAATAAATAGCTATAGTCTCATAGTTAAATTTTGAGTTGTTTAGGAATTAAGAGGGTGTTCTGGATCTAAGAAGATGTTTTTAAAATTGTGATGCAAGTTAGGATGGAAGCTGAGTTGGATATAGAAATAAACTCATGGAGATGGTTGGATAGTAAAATGATAAAGTAGGTGCCAAATACGCATGGACTGGGCATTGGGAATGTATGCTAAGCCCTATAACTGTCATAATTGTGGCCTAATTATGTCTGTTGTTTTGTATTGTATTTGTTGTTATAAGAGAAAGAGCCATTTGTTGGACTGAAGGGGGGAGCTGTTGGGGGGAAAAGATATTCCTTAAACTTAAGAAAAAGGAAGGGGATGTGGGGATAAAGGGAGAAGAGGGTGGGAGGATGGGACTGGAGGGGGGGGGGAGTAGGGAGGGGATTGTGATGAGATGTAACTTGAATATTTAAAAATTTTTAAAAGAAGAATGTAAACCTGGCTGGGGGAAGACCCAGTTGCTCCTCTGGAGCTTGTACATTTAAGAATGATTAATCTGTAATAAAATGATTAATACAGTCATTACATATTAAAAAAAACATAAGAGATAGCTCATGCTATTGGGGATGTGGATCAAGGGGAACACGCATCCATTGCTGGTGGGAGTGCAAACTTGTACAATTACTTTGGAAATCAATATGGATGTTTCTCAGAAAATTGGAAATTATCTACTTCAAGATCCAGCTATACCACTCCTGGGCATATTCTGAAAGGACATTCCATCCTACCCCATGGACACTTGCTCAACTATGTTCGTAGTAAAAGCTAGAAACTTTCTATGGCCATAACATGCAATATTGATCTCTTTAACGCATTCTGTATATCTTGGAATTCTCACTAACACAGAAACAACAACAACAATAAATAGTAGCAGTAGTGGTAGTGGTAGTAGTAGTAGTAGTAGTAGTAGTAGTAGTAGTAGTAATAATAATGTATCGCTTAGATTGTTGGATCGTTCTGGATCCTGCACCTTGTCCTTATGTTCACATACTTTGTCATCTCCTTGATCCATTCTGCTGCTGATCCTTCCCACCTGTTTTTTCTTTTTTTAACTTGTTAGGTTATTCATTTCTAGTATTTACAGACTGTTTTGTCTTCAGTATTTCTCTTTGTTGGATTCCTCTTTCATATCATCCACTGTCTTCCTTTACTTCACTCAGCTGTCTGTATCTTTGAACATACTGTCTTTGAGTTCTCTGCAATTCCATCCAATTCACTCTTTCAAGGTGCCATTGCTGTAGGATTAATAGTTTTTGAAGGAATATGCTATCTTGGTTTTTCATGTATTATTGTACTGGGATTTACACATCTAGTGTTACTTCTTTGCTTGGCTTGATTTTATTGTGAAGTGTTCTAAAAATGTATTTTTATTAATGCTTTGAGAATTTTGTATGTTTTGATCATACTCCCCCAATCTCTTCTGAGATCCCCTTTCCCTCATCTCTACACACTAAACTTTGTGTCTTCTTTTTCTTTTTTTTCCTAGTTCATGAAGGTAATATGTGTTGGCACGACTTATCAGTTACAACCTTTCTGTTGAAATATTTGTACTGTTCATTTGGGACTTGGGTGTAGTGGTGTTGAGTGTGTAGTTCAGAAGATAATTTCTCTGGCCCAGAGCCCTGGGTGCTTGCTCTAAATTCTGTATTACTGAGTAGGAAGTTAACTGAGGCAGCAACCCCAATTATCTGACACTACCACCTGGCACCTGGTCCCTTGGATTTCAAAATTTGTTGGAGAAGGCTAGAAGAGGTGGCTGGGTGATTTACAGCTTCCATTGAATTTGTTTCTCAGCACCTGCAATGTCAGGTGGTTCACAACTGCCTGTAACTGCAGTTCCAGGGCCAGCTGGCCTCTGTGCGTGTACATGCGTGCGTGCATGCACACGCACGCACACACACACACACACACACACACACACACACACTTAAAATAATAAAAATTTAAAAAGAACTGTAGAAGAGTAAAAAAAAACAAGGATGATATGAAATATACTTGGATTTTAGTTAATAAGATTGGCAGTGGAGAGGGGCATGGAGTGTATATGGATAAATAATACATAACTGAAAAAAATTTTAAAATCAAGGTAGGTAAAGTAGCTAAGAGGAGAAAGAAAGGATATTGTTAGGGCCACAGATCTTAGAGATTGTTAAAGATATGGGAGGCTATGCTTAAGAACTAAAAGGAGGAGGGCATGAGGGTGAGAGAAAGATGACAAGACATATGAAGGGGGATACAGGAGAGAAGTGTAACTAAAGACGGTAGCAGATAATGCCTTATGGGGCACTGGATGGAGAAACATAAAATCCAACTGAGTGATATACAAAGAAAAGTAGAACCATCATGAGACACATATGTAAGAGTAGAAGGTAAAATGTGGAAAATAAGAGACAAAAAGCTTACTTATGGACTGAGTTGCTGACACAGGTAGGCTGAGTTGAAAGGTGAATTTCCAAGATCCCTTTGGCTCTGATACGTTCCTTGTGGTGGTGTGTAGGAGAGGAGAGAATGGGAGCCATTGGTTGTGCAGCCTCAGTCTTCTTGGGAATCTCTGGGGTTCTTGGAGTCAGGGACCTGCTTACTCAGCATTCTCTGGTCCCACAGTATTCCCTGGTTCCTTGTATTCTCTGGTCCCAAACTGCTCCCTGGTTCCTCCCTGCAATTGGTTTTGTAGTTGGCAGCTGGGAGATGTTAGACAAGAAAAGACTGGAACTCTTACAAGTGCAGAGCCCTACACAAAACTCCAGTGAGAGCCCATTTGTGAAGACTAAGAAACTGGTCTCAGATATATAAATGCTATGAGGAACATGAATTCTATCAGAGAGAACGGCTCCCTTGTTAGACCACTGCAAAGAATTGTGACTGTGCCTTTGCAACTCCATAGCAGGCTGAGCTGAAGTGATGGTCTGACATTTCCACTGGTAGAAATTGCAAAGCAACATTATGCAAGCAGCTGTGTGGATGGGTTTGGCCGAATTTAGCATGATTTGAGAGCAAAGGGAAGCACAGCAAAAAGCTTTGGAAAAATCTTGGCCCAGCCAAGGAAAACAGAAAAAAAAAGTGTGTGCTAGAAAACAAAGCAAGATGGCAGAGTGCCTGTCTTCTAAGGAGATTGGCATGGTCAAAAGGAACCAGTTGCTTTGTGCCAGGACAGCAGGAAGGAGCTCTGAGGGTATCTTAGAACCTTTGAGCCCACTGCTCCCATGACAGGCTTGGAGATCTGGTAGGCTGAAATTGTTTCAAAGAAGGCTCCAGAAGTCTCTATTCTGATCTGCATTGGAACCCATCCCTCTGTCTTCATCAGGAAAGGGCTCTGTGGCCATTCTGACCATCATTCAAATGATTCTGCAAAGCTTTGGGTCTGAGGAGATAAAATAAACATATTTGTACTGGGAGATGGACCTGAGAGGCCAGAGGAAGACCACGATGGCTTGGGCAGGGTTAGTCCTTTGAAAGGTGAATGTGCTGGGGTTCTGTTCTCAGTGTGGTATGGCAGAGGCATCAAGGCTTTTAAGAGGTGGGGCTCAGAGGGAGGTCACTGCAGGCCCTTCTTTGCAGACTGGTTTTCTGCTTCAGGTTCCACAGTTTTCCCTTTCGTTATACTTCCTCCATCATGCCATCTGCTGCGGTGTGATGCAGTCATTAGAGTTTTTCCCTGCTGTTTGGACCTTCATCCTCTAAAACTGTGAGGTAAGCAAACATCCTTTCTTTGTAAGTGCTCAGCTTTGGTCATTTTGTTATAGTAATGAGAACTAGATTAATACGACCATCTAGTTAATTTTTTACCTGGAGATTGAATTTTTCTGCTCAGTAATTTACATCTCTTTCCTTTATACATTTGCCCTTGCCTGTGTTTGTATATTAGTTGGCTTTCTCTAACAATGAAATCCCTGGCACAACATAGAGAAATGGATAACTTACCTTTTGTTTCTGCAAATTTCAGTCTGGGATGAAGAAACACCTTCCCCTCACTTTGGGTCTTCTGTAAGGGTACCAGACAGCACCACTAGAGACTAATGTCAGAGCAAAGGTAGTGAGTGAGACTCCCCCAAATCATGGCCAGAATAAATCCATCTTGCAAAGAGCTTCCATTGAACTGCAGCAAAATAAGGCCATTCTTGGTGGTGTGACAGTGAGCAGGATAGACCAACTTTCCCAGTTTGGTGAGCCTAGTGGCTGCCTGTGTGTTAACAGTAGGTGGCGCCCTAGCCCCAGATTCTGCAGCAGCCTGCCTTACCAAATAGGCTTTCTGTAGGTAGGCAAGGTTGGTGGTGACTGTGGAGTTAATGCAGCTTCCCTCCCCCGAACCCTCAGTTTCTCATCACTTCGTGAGTAAATCAATAAACTCATCAAGCTGGGCTTTTTTTTTTTTTGGCCTAAGTGCTGTTGTTCTGACAAGACTCCTTCATACCCAGTCAGGAAATTGACTTGGTAGCAAACCACTTACACCATGAGCTGCAAGCTCGACAGCCTTGTTAGCATGTAGCCTTTCAAAGGCACGGCTCCCTAAGGCCTAAGCCTTCCAGCAGGCCTGGGCGCTATAGCGTCATATGAGGGCCAAGCCTTCAACACAGACTTTGGGGATCGCTACACATATTTAAACCAAAGAATCTGTCCTCTCATATTGTTTGCAGACCATTTTCCTAATTGCATTTAGTTTTTTTTTTTTTTAAGATTTATTTATTTATTTTATGTATGGGCGCTTTATCTGTATGAACATCTGTAACCAGAAGAGGGCATCAGATCATTGTGGATGGTTGTGAGCCACCATGTGGTTGCTGGGAATTGAACTCAGGACCTTTGGAAGAACAGCCAGTGCTCTTAACCGCTGAGCCATCTCTCCAGCCCTGCATTTAGTTTTTTGTGCAATCCTTTAACTTACTGACATTTACAAGTAAACCAGAGATCGGTGTTTCTTCAGGGTTTATTTTCCGCAGCTTAATTTTGGTCCTCTGAATGGGGTGTTTCTTCCTGTTTCTTTGTGTGTCTCACCGGTCTTTTTTTTTTTTTTTTTTTAATTGAAAATTGAGCATTAGGATAAACATCTACCTAGCCTGTCTTTGGGAACTAGCTCCCTGAAAGGGCAGAACTTGACTAACTAACTAGTCTGCTCTAAAATCTCATGGTCCTTTCAAAATGTTTCTGGGAATAAGCACTCTTTCTGTTTTTGTTTCTTTGTTGAGATTTTTCAAGACAGGGTTTCTCTGTGTAACATGCCCTGCCTGTCCTGGACTTGGATTATAGACTAGGCTGGCCTTGAACTCACAGAAATCTGTCTGTCTCTGCCTCCTGAGTTCTGGGATCAAAGGTGTTCACCACCATGCCCAGCTAATCACTCTTTCTGAAGAGAGGTGAAATGTCTTCATTTTCCTCAGAGCCTGTTTGCTTCCATTATTATGGACAAAGAGGCACTTCCATAATGAATAAGTGTGAGGCACCAAGAATAGATTTTGCAATGACACCAGATATCTCTCTTCTGATATCAGAAACACTGAACCCTGAAGTCACTACATGGAACTCTCCCTGTAGAACAGTAGTTGCCTCTCACAGATTTGCCCTCAAAACCTCACTCATGTGGTGTTAACATAAAAGTAGGTCCAGGGCCACATGGACACGTGAAGTTTTCTCATTCTGTAGGGAGGACAGAATGGGTGAAGGGGTGGGGGTGGGTGGGGGTGGGAGTGTTACCCTCTAGAATGGTTTTCAATAGGAAATTCATCTCTCTAGCTTATTTCTGTGTTTGAAAGATCCTGAAATTTTTACTGCAATACAGTAGCTGCCCAGAATTTGAAAAAGACTCAAAACATTAGTAATAGATAAATTCTTAAAGGGTTTGATATGACAAGTGCAGAGAAATGTCTGAGGGGAACAAAAGAGTCAAAATTATCTTCAAAGTTTTCATTTAGAACTTTTTCAAATTCTGTTAAAATTTTCATTCCAGTAGATCGAAAGACATTTTCTGATGTGAACAGCGAAATAGAACACTGTAGGTTCAGGCTCAGTCATGGCTGAGCATTAGTGTAGGTATTAGGTTTTAGGATCAGGATCGAGCGTTGTTCCAATCCCTAGAAGTATACAGGAATATGAATTTAGGACATACCCAGGAGAGAGTCCATTCCACAGGCTGTGTAGTCTCCTGAATCAGGCCTTATGGATCTCAATTCTGATATAACATCTACTGGTTCAGATCTATCTGTTTTCCTATAACATGTATTGATTGAGATTGATCAGCTTTGCTTTATCTATTTTCTCTATCTATAAAAAAATCTTTTAAAAATGTGTGTGTGTGTGTGTGTGTGTGTGTGTGTGTGTGTAATTACAAAGGGGTGCCCTCAGAGAAGAGAGAAGAAGCCATTGGATCCCCTGGAAACTGTTATAGAAGTGGTGGGCTGCCTAAGGAGGGTGCTGGGGAGCTGAACTCAGGTCCTCTGGAAGAGCAGCAAGATCTCTTATCTCCTGAGCCATCTCCTCTGCCCAACACTTCTTGTGTCACAGGATTGCTGTGAGAAGCAACTAGTCACAATAGTGCCTTGTATACAGATTTTTAGAGCTTCATAAATTTGGGAGGTTATGATGCAAACATTTTTGCCAGGCAGCAATGGTACTCAAAGTCCTGAATCAGGGTTCTAATTGCCTTGTCCAGGCTCTGAAATGTCTTTGGTCCTAAAATTAACCCTGGACACAGAGATCAATCCTACTACTGCTTTAACAGAATTTGAACAAGAGACTTCTGTAGATGGCTAGGAGTTAGTCCGAGCATTTCTGAACCACCAATATGAATGGGGTGGGGATGGCAACCAGAAGGCTACCCCTGTTGTGAGAGCCTTCACCTAAGGCTGTAGGAAGAGGCAAGGAACACAACCTGTCTGATTAAAGTATATGCGCACACAGGTTATGAGAGTTTATTGATGTGTTGTTTTATGTAGTCCTAGCTAGCCTGGTACTTGGTATATAATCCAGGCTGCTTTAGAACTCATGGCTGTCCTCCTCCCCATTAAATTCCAACAGAGAAATGACAGGTGGCATGATAAGCAATTTTTTGATTCTAACAATAATATCAAATATATCCACTAATCAACCAATATGTTAGCAATCCTATTGATGAAACATCTTGTGTGATGGAGAAATAAATATCCTCAAAATTTCACTTTTACAATTTTATGTGTCTGCTCTGTGTTGTACAGGCTTGTGGTTGGTTTGCAGCAATGCCCACTAGGTAGTGTCTGCAGCCTGAGGCAGATCTCTCTTGACAAGAAATTAATACCTAGAATCTAGAAAGACCCTCCTCACATTAAATACCCAAACCCAAGTCAGTATGTAGACTAATGAATTGGACAGGCTGTTCCCAGAGGAAGAAATATGAACACTCAACAAATATTTTTTTTTTAAGAAAACTACTCATTGTCCTTAAGTACCAGGGAAAAAACAATTTAAAGTTGCTTTGATATTCCCTCTCATTCTGGTCAGAATGGCTGTCATCAAGACAATCAGAAGCAATGAAGGGCAGCAGGGTGAGGGAAAAGACCCTTGCTCACTGCCAGAAATTTAAGCAGGAGCAGCCAGTGTGCATGTCCATGTGCGTGCTCCTAAAAACCTGAAAAGCTAGTGACTCATGACCTCACTAGACCACTCCAGAGAATGCTCCGCAAGGCTCCTAGGCCAATGTTCTCCACAGATACCTACACATGGGCACGTATTCACAGTAGCCAAGACACAGAACCAACCCAGGTGTCTGTCAAGGGGAGAATGGATGAAGGAAGTGTGACATACACACAGTGAAATTTTATACACCTCCAAAGAAAAATGCAATTATAGCACTCACAGAAAAATGGATGGAACTGGAAAATAAGCAAAAATAAACCAAACTTAGGAAGCCTGTTATCTCTTATATGCCATCTGCTATGATGTGATACAGTCAGGGGGTTCATGCCCAAATATTGTGACAGGGTTCCCCAGGTTCCCTGGCTTGTGGTTGTTTCTTGTATTTAGGTCCCCAAAGAAACTCAGTCAACAATAGTTCCCACCTCAAGGTGCCCAGCTTTAGCACTCTGACATGTGGGGAGAGCTTGCCTACTGGGAAGAATAACTCTCACTCAGTCCCCACACTTGATTTAAGGCCTGTAGAAACTGGGAGCTTGTACTCTGTGGTTAGAGACAAGCAGAGCTCATCCTCTGCTTAACCAAGGCCATCTGGCTTAGCACGTGACTATCTATGGCTTCTCCTCTCGGGACTGGAAGCCTTGGTTGGAGATGGAGGCTGTTTTCCACTTTTCACTGCATAGCCTCTCTGTTGTGATTCTCTGGTTCCTGGTCACTGGTTTTGTGACTCCCACTGTCCTTCCTCTATTATTTTCTTGGAAATAGAATCTCAATTCCTCTGTGTTCTGCATGTGCGTGCATGTGTGCATACATATGTGCATGCGTACATACATACATACATGTGTATGTGCTGTGCTGAGGATAAAACTCATGACCTCACACATGCTAAGCAAGTGTTCTTCCACTGAACTACATCCCATTCTTTTAGAAATGAACTGCATCCTTTGTTGCCATATTTTCAGCCATGCAGAGGCAATTCTCACCTCATGTTTGCCTGTTATTTATACTGTTATTCTGTTCTTCCTTTGATATTAGACAATATAGGGCCTTTTTATATGCTTTCCTTCTGGCTTATATTTTTCTGTAATTTTAGTGTATTTTTAAAAATCACTTTTTGGAGGCAGAGATCCAAGATAGCACCGACAGACCAGTGCATCTGAGTAGTAGGTGAATGAAATTAGTCACTGTGGAGTGAATGTGAGGTCCCCTAGCCAACTGTAAAACACAGAAGGTGTCTGAATTCCAGAGGCAAACACTGAGACTGGTCACCACATGAAACAGCTCACACAGTTCCCGGGAACACCCCCTGAGATCAGTCAGCTCTGTCACCAGTCTGGAGAGGAGCACCAGCCAGAACAGATCTAGCCCACAAGTGGATTCAGTCAATGGATCCAGCCACAGATCAGAGGCCCCACCTGTCTGCCTGATATCCAGCCTGTATGCGGACCTGTAAACCCAACAGGGAAAAACAGCCAGACCACAAGAGCAAAGGTAAGTAAGATTTTTTTTTTCCCTGAGTTTCCAATATGGTGGCACAGTGTGCACTGTAGCTGAGAGGCAGAGACCTAATCCAGTCACAGCGAAGCAATTAGGAGCCAAGACTGACTGCAAACAGAGCCCGCGACAGTGAGTTCTCCATAAATACTGGGGCGGGTCACTCACCCTAGCACCCAAGCATCTGAGGCAGTCAGCAACAGGCACACTGAGGCTGGCACCCACCTTGGGTAGAGCTCCCTGCCTGCACAGTCAGCCTAGCTGCTGAACCAGATCAACTGTGTCAGTGAGGGGAGAACACAGGCCCAATCACAACTCTACCTGCCTTTCTGAGGAGACCTGCCAGCTCCCAGGTCCTCAGTGGATAGCCCCCTCCGACTCCAATCCCCTGTATACTGGTCCAGTTGGGTCACAACCAGTTGAGGAGAGCAGCATCCACTCTCCTCTCCAAGAGCCAGTCTATTACAGGAACCTGCCCACCATCTGGAGGCAGACACCAGGATCTCAGGATCAGCCAACCCCAAGTGCAGGAAGTTTTCCTGAGCACCAAGGTCAACTGACAAAAGAAAGAAACAGACAACACCAGGGCCAATCAGATGACAAAAGGCCAGGCAAGAACATGGTAAAACAATATGATGTCTCCAGATCCTAGCAATAATGCTACAGACAACGCTGGATATCCTAACACGATTGAAACAAAGGAAAATGACCTTAATCCTATGCTTATATTAATAATAGAAGGCCTAATGGAGGAAATCAAATACCTCAGAGAGCAGCAACAAAGTACTGCAAAGGAGGTGATGGAAATAAATAAAGTGCTTAAGGAATGGAAGACCTGAAAAGGGAAGTTGAAGCAAGGAAGAAAATCCAATTTGAGACATCCATAGAACTGGAAAACC
Organism: Lophiomys imhausi; assembly: GCA_907164525.1. NCBI lineage: Eukaryota > Metazoa > Chordata > Mammalia > Rodentia > Muridae > Lophiomys > Lophiomys imhausi. The sequence goes on along the minus strand of CAJQZJ010016855.1, from coordinate 3,661,191 downwards.
TTAAGAAAAGAATAGGAAATACAGACACTAGCATCACAGAATACAAGAGATGGAAGAAAGAATTTCAGGCACAGGGGATAAAATTGAAGAAATTGATACATCTGTCAAAGAAAATGTCAAATCTAAAAAAGTCCTGACACAAAACCTTCAGGAAATCAAGGACACAATGGAAAGATGAAATCTCAGAATAATAGGAATAGAAGAAAGAGAAGAGTCCCAGCTCCATGGACCAGAAAATATCTTCAACAAAAATCATTGAAGAGAATTTCCCAAATCTAAAAAAACAGATGCCTATAACTGTAAAAGAAGCTTACACAACTCCAAATGGATTAGACCTGAAAAGAAAAATCTTCCCACCACAAAATAATCAAAACACTAAATGTATAGAACAAAGAAAGAAAAATAAAAGCTGCTAGGGAAAAGGCTCAAGTAACATATAATGGCAAACCTATCAGAATCACACCTGACTTTTTTTCAGAGATGCTAAAAGCCAGAAGAGCCTGGACAGACGTCTTGCAGACCCTAAAAAACTACAAATGCCAGGCCAAACTACTATTCCCTGCAAAATTGTCAATCAACATAGATGGAGAAAGCAAGACATTCCATGACAAAGCTAAATTCAAACAATACCTATGCACAAATCCAGCTCTACAGAAGATGTTGGAAGGAAAACTCCAACCCAAAGATGTTAACTACACACAAGAAAGCACAGGAAGCAAATAGCATGCCTGCAGCAAAACTAAAAGAAGAGAAGCTCATTCACACACTATTTCCACCAACATCAAGATGGCAGGAAGTAACAATCACTGGTCATTAATACCTCTCAACATCAATGGACTCAATTCACCAACAAAAAGACACAGGCTAGCAGAATGGATGTAAAAATCCCACATTCTCCTGCTTACAAGAAACACATCTCCACAAAAAAGATAGGCATTATCTCCAAGTAAAGGGCTGGAAAAAGATATACCAAGCAAATGGACCCAAGAAACAAGCTGGAGTGGCCATTCTAGTAGGCAATAAATTGGACTTTCAACCAACATTAATCAAAAGAGATGGAGAAGGACACTAAATACTCATCAAAGGAAAAACCCACCACGATGAAATTTCAATACTGAACATCTATGCCACAAATCTAAGACCACCCACATTCATTAAAGAAACACTACTGAAGCTCAAATCCCACATTGAACCTCACACACTAATAGTGGGAGACTTCAACACACCACTCTCACCACTGGACAGATCAATGATGCAGAAACCAAACAGAGAAATAATGAACCTCACAGATGTCATGAATCAAATGGACCTAATTGATATCTACAGAACATTTCACCCCATTAAAAAGAATACACTTTCTTCTCGTAACCTCATGGAACCTTCTCCAAAATCAACCACATAATCGGTCACAATGCAAGCCTCAACATATACAGGAAAATTGAAGTTACCCCTTGTAACTTATCAGACCATTGTGGAATAAAGCTAGACTTCAACAATAACAAAAACAACAGAGAGCCTGCAAAAACATGGAAAATGAATAACTCTCTCTTCATTGACCTCTGGGTCAGGGAAAAAATAAAAAGAGAAATTAAAGTCTTCTTAGAACTCAATGAAAATGAAGACACAACATACCCAAATTTATGGGACACATTGAAAGCAGTGCTCAGAGGAAAGTTTAAAGCACTAAGTGCCTTCAGAAAGAAACTGAAGAGTTCCCATACTAGCCACCTAAAAGCACACCTGAAAGAGCTAGAACAAAAAGAAGCAAACACTCCGAAGAGGAGCAGACGAGAGGAAATTATCAAACTCAGAGCTGAAATCAACAATTTAGAAACAAAAAGAACTATACAATGAATCAACAAAACCAAGAGTTGGTTCTTTGAGAAAATCAACAAAATAGACAAGCCCTTAGCTAAACTAACTAAAAGGCAGAGGGAAAATACCCAAATCAACAAAATCAGAAATGAAAAGGGGGAAATAACAACAGACATTGAGGAAATCCAAAGAATCGTTAGGTCCTACTTCAAAAACTTGTACTCCACAAAATTGGAAAACCTAAAAGAAATGGACAATTTTCTTGATAGATTCCACCTACCAAGGTTAAATCAAGGACAAGTAGACAAATTAAACAGTCCTATAACCCTTAAGGAAATAGAAGTCATTAGAAGTCTTCCAACCTTTTTTTTTGGGGGGGGTCAGGTAATATTTTTCCTGGAGCAAATTTGGTTTTTTTAACAATATATAAAGTATTACCTTTCAATCCGGATTAAAGAAGAAATTATTTTGATATCTTGGAGCCAAACAAACCTTTAGTGTATATATTTTGAGAGGTATTGTTCGTAGTAATACTTAAAAATGAAATGTCAAGTTTTGACCTCTTGCTACCAACCGACATAAACTGTTTAGGATAATTAAGAAATGGAAACTAATAGTCATGAAAATGTGTCATTTTGTTAGTTACTATGACAGTGTATCACAGTTATTTTCTAAGCTACTCAGAAATCAACTTGCTAAGAGACAAGTAATATTTGCTTATCTAATATAAGAGATAGATAGGGCATCTTCAAAAACCTCAAGAGATCTGCAGAATATGGCATTCAAAGATGTTTTCTTAACTTAAGATTTTTTGATATCGAGACATGTCAGCTCCTGACAGCACCCCCTATTCTACTCCAAGTAGAAGATGAGCATAGAAGAATCACCAGTGGGAGATGATTGAATTGGTGGTAAGCCTTTCTCTTGGCAAGAAAAACCCCTTGCTTCAAGTGTAGACAGACTTCTGTCCAAAAAGGACAAAACTTGGAAGCAGATAAGTCGACAGCCTAGCTTTGCCAAGACAGGGTAGGTAAGTCCTTCATAATTCCTGCTCTACAATCAATGTCTGTCAGAGAAATGGGGCCAAATGGCTGAAGATCGATGCTGTAATGTATGGAGAGAAAATGGGAACTGTCCAGGCAGACACTGGTATGTCATTTCTTAGTTTTGGAAGCTGCAGGCCCTGCACTTCCTATATAATCAGATATATGTATCCCTCTCAGGTCTCTGAGGTGGTTGAAGAATAGATAGCTAGAGTCTCATAGTTAAATTTTGAGTTGTTTAGGAATCAAGAGGGTGTTCTTGATCTAAGAAGATACTTTTAAAATTGTGAGGCAAGTTAGTATGAAAGCTGAGTTAGATATAGAACTTTAAAGTCATGGAGATGGTTAGATAGTAGAATGTTAAAGTCAGGTGCCAAATACATATGGACTGGACATTGGGAATGTATGCTAAGCCATATAACTCTAATAATTGTGGCCTATTTATTTCTGTTGTTTTGTATTGTATTTATAGTTTTAAGAAAAAGAACCATTTGTTGGACTGAAAGGGAGAGCTGTAGGGGGGAAAAAGAAATACCTTAAACTAAAAAAAAAACAAGGGAAGAGGATGGGGGGTTGAGGGGGATGAGGGTGGAAGGGTGGGACTGGAGGGGGGAGTAGGGAGGGGATTGTGATTGAGATGTAACTTGAAGAAATAAAAAATAATTTATTAAAAAAAAGAAGTCTTCCAACCAAAAAAAAGCCCAGGGCCAGATGGTTTCAGCACAGAATTCTACAGACATTCAAAGAAGAGCTAACATCAATATTCTTCAAACTCTTCCACAACATAGAAACAGAAGAAATACTGCTAAACTCATTCTATGAGGCCACAGTCACCCTGAAACCTAAACCTCACAAAGACCTAACGGAGAAAGAAAATTTCAGAACAATTTCCCTTATGAACATGGATGCAAAGGTACTTAATAAAATACTTGAAAACCGGATACGAGATCACATCAAAAGTATCATCCACCAGGATCAAGTGGGCTTCATCCCAGGGATGCAGGAGTGGTTCAACATTAGAAAATCATCAAGTAATCCACCACATAAACAAGCTGAAAGAAAAGAACCACATGATCATCTCACTGGATGATGAAAAAGCTTTTCACAAAATATAGCACCCCTTCATGTTAAAAGTCTTAGAGAGATCAGGCATACACGGACCATACTTAAACATAGTAAAGGCAATTTACAACAAGCCAATAGCCAACATCAAACTAAATGGAGAGAAACTCAAAGCATTTCCTCTAAAATCAGGGACAAGGCAAGGCTGCCCACTCTCTCCATATCTCTTCAACATACTATTGAAGTTAGCTAAAGCAATAAGACAACTAAAGGGGATCAAGGGGATACAAATTGGAAAGGAAGAAGTCAAAGTATCCCTATTTGCAGATGATATGATAATATACATAAGTGACCCCAAAAATTCCACCAGAACTCCTACAGCTGATAAACTCCTTCAGCAGGATACAAAAGGTGGCTGGATACAAAATCAATTCAAAAGAATAACTAGCCCTTCCTTACACAAAAGATAAAAGTGCTGAGAAAGAAATAAGGGAATCAACACCCTTCACAATAGCCACAAAAAATATAAAATAACTGGGGGTAACTCTAACCAAGCAAGTGAAAGACCTGTATGATAAGAACTTCAAGTCCTTGATGAAAGAAATTGAAGAAGATATCAGAAGATAGAAAGATCTCCCTTGCTCATGGATAGGTAGGATCAACATAATAAAAATGGCCATCTTACCAAAAGCAATATACAGATTCAATGCAATTCCTATCCAAATACCAACTCAATTCTTTACAGACCTGTAAAAATCAATTCTCAACTTCATATGGAATAATAAAAAACCCAGAATAGCTAAATCAATCACGTAAAATAACAGAACATCTGGAGGTATCACCATCCCGGATTTCAAGCTGTACTACAGGGCAATAGTAATACAAACAGCATGGTACTGGTATAGAAACAGACCAGTTGACCAATGGAATGAAATTGAAGACCTAGAAATAAACCCACACACCTACGGTCACTTAATTTTTGACAAAGAAGCCAAAACTATACAATGGAAAAAGGAAAGCATCTTCAATAAATGGTGCTGGTCTAACTGGATGTCAACATGTGGAAGAATGCAAATATATCCATACTTATCACCCTGTACAAAAAACTTATCTCTAAGTGGATCAAAGACCTCAACATCAATCCATATGTACTAACATCAATAGAAGAGAAAGTGGGAAAAGCCTGGAACTCATTGGCACCAGTAGCAACTTCCTGAATAGAACACCAATAGCTCAGGCACTAAAACAAACAATCAATAAATGGGACCTTATAAAATTGAAAAGCTTCTGTAAGGCAAAGGACACTGTCCTTAGGACAAAACGGCAGCCTACAACTGGGAAAGGATCTTCACCAACCCAACACCCGACAGAGGGCTAATGACCAAACTGTATAAAGAACAGAAGAAATTAAACACCCAAAAAATCAAATAACCCGATCAAAAAATGGGGTACAGAGATAACCTGAGAATTCACAGAGGAGGAATCTCTAAAGGCCGAGAGGCACTTGAAGAAATGTTCAACATCTTTGGTCATCAGGGAAATGCAACTTAAAACAACTCTGAGATTCCATCTCACACCCATCAGAATGGTTAAGATCAAAAACTCAAATGATAGCACATGCTTGTGAGGATATGGAGAAAGAGGAACACTCCCCCATTGCTGGTGGGAGTGCCAACTTGTACAACCACTTTGGAAATCAATCTGGAAATATCTTAGAAAATTGGGAATAGTTCTACCTCAATACCCAGCCCATACCCCTCTTGGGCATATATCGAAAAGAGTCAAAACGAAACCACAAGGACATTGCCTCAACAATGTTCATAGCAGCTTTTTTTGTAATAGCCAAAACTGGAAGCAACCTAGATATCCTTCAACTGAAGAATGGATTAAAAAAAAAGAAAGAAAACTGTGGTACATTTATACAATGGAATACTACACAGCTATCAGAAATGAGGAAATCATGCAATTCGAAACCAAATGGATGGAACTAGAAAAGCTCATCCTAAGTGAACTGACTCAGTCCCAGAAAGATAAACATGGTATGTATTCCCTATAAATGGATATTAACCATACATCACAGGATAACTATCCTACAACCCACAGACCCAAATAGATAGGAACCTAAATATCTATCCTAGGAAATTTTCACCCAACAGTGAGTCATGGAATCTGCTGCAAGTTAGTGGACCACCTTACCCCAGATGGTGTGCCATATCAAGCTCCAGGACAAGTGGAAGCTCTTGGCCCTCACATGACTGAAGAACTGAGGGAGTATGATATGTGAGGGCCCACCTCATCTGAGGAGAAGGAGACTACCAAGTAGAGGAACGATGAGAGAGGGAGGGAGGGAGGGAGGGAGGGAGGGACCAGGAGGGGAGGAGGGAGGAAACTACATTCTAGAAGTAATTTGAGAAAACAAAATAATACTTTTTTAAGAAAAGAGTTAGTAAGCTTAAAAATATAATAAAAATATAATATAAAAATTTCAAACTATAATTTACCAAAGGTATACTTGCCTTACGGCATGAAAGGAAAATGCCTTAATTTCAGATTGGAATGTTAGACTGCAGGTGGCCACATAGCTAACACAAACTTGATAGCAGATTAAAAGTTTTTTGGTGTTTTTTGTAGATATAAAGGATATTTTCATGGTTTGGCATTAAAAAGCAGGTAAGAGTTTTAAAATACTGTAAATAAATTAAAGGTTATTACAATTCAGCCCGATTTTCTAAACCTCCAAAAGTTGAAAATATTTGGAGCTAAGGTAAAATATATGAAATGCATAGTGTTAGCCCATGCCTTTAACTCCAGCAGATACAGGAGGATCACTATAGAATTAGTTGTCTTATAAACTCTAGAGTTACAAGGAACAGGGTGGTGATGGTGCACACCCTTAATCCCATCATTTGAGAAGGATACACCCTTTCTGTTTAGAGACAGAAACCTGCAGATATCAGAGTTCAAGGCCTGACACAAAGCAAACTCTAAATAGAGAAAAACTTCGATCCCGGGGTGGTGGTGCACATCTTTAATCCCATCAGTTGGGAAGCACATGCCTTTGATCCCAATACTTAGAATGCAGAGACAGGCACATAGGATTTGGAAGGATTTAAGTTTAAAAGCTACTCACAAAAGGCATGCTGAAATTCAAAGCAAATTTTCCTTTGAGATCTCAAAATATATATACTTAAAGGTCTGTTTAGTTCCAAAATATCAAAATAATTTTCTTATAGTCTCAATTGAAAGATAATACTTTTTATATTGTCAAAAAAACGAATTTGCTCCAGGAAAAATATTACCTGACCCCCCCCCCAAAAAAAAAAACAAACTTAGTGCCCCAGAGTTTTGATTAGGGCAGGGCTCTGTTCGTATCTTTTCAGGAGATTTAAAGCATCCATCTAAGGAATCCAGGGACAACTGGATAACTGAAACCTCATAAGAAAACAGATCAGACACCAAAGAAGACAAGTAGCCCAGACAATCCTGCCTTGCAGACTTCCTCAATAGCCATTTCCTCAAAAGTCTATAACACAACAACTCAAAATCCCTAAGATTGTTCAGCTCCACAGACTGTTCTAGCCAGGACTTCAGTAAAGACCTAAGTTCAGCTTCTCTCTATGAACTTCTTAGGACATTTAAATAGCTGAGCACAAAAGGACTGAACATCAAATGATTCTATTAACATTTTAACCATTTTTCCATTCTTATTTGGTCCCCAAACAGGTTTAGTATGTCCTAAATCAGCAGGAAGTCATTTTAAGAGAGCGATGTCCCATCCCCAGAAGGTGGGGTGGGTGTTTTTCCCCCCTTTGGTCATTTTATGGATAATAGAAAATCTTGTTATTTAGGGGAAGAGATTACAAGTTGTGAAATGGTCTTGTTAAATAGGTTTTGGAGGTTAGACTCAGGGACTTCTCCTTTTTTCTTTTCTGTATCCTTGACTTGAGAAAACATGGGACATAGACATAATATAGATAAGATCAAGAAAAAAGGACAGATTATTTAATATTCCCTTATACCTTTGTATATTGATATAAAATTAATATTATATTTGGCTAAATTGGTATTGATCTTTGTATATTAATGCAAAATTAAGATTGTATTGGGCTACATCAGTATTGATCTTTGTATATTGATACAAAATTAAGATTATATTTGGCCACAGTGGTATTTACCCTTGTATATTGATACAAAATTAAGATTATATTTGGCTACATTGGTATTGATCTTTGTATATTGATACAAAATTAAGGGTAATGCTTTTTAATGGTATTGTACCTAGTAACGCTTAAAAATGAAATATGAAGTTTTGGCCTTTTGCTACCAACTGTCATAAACTGTTTAGGATAATTAAGAAATGCAAACTAATAGTCATTCAAGCTTGTCATTTTGTTAGGTACGAGGACAGTCTATCACAGTTATTTTCTAAGCTAATCAGAAATCAAGTTGCTAAGAGACAAGCAACATTTGCTTATCTAAATATAAGAGATAGATTGGTGGTCTTCAAAAACCTGAAGAGATCTGCAGAATATGGCATTTAAAGATGTTTTCTTAAGATTTTTTTGTTATCGAGACATGTCAGCTCCTGACAGCACCCCCTATTCTACTCCAAGTAGAAGATGAGCATCGAAGAATCTCCAGTGTGAGATGGTTGAATTAGTGGCAAGCCTATCTCTTGGCAAGAAAAACCCCTTGCTTCAACTGTAGACAGAATGCTGTCCAAAAAGGACAAAATTTGGAAGCAGGTAAGTCTACAGCCTAGCTCTGCCAAGATGGGGTAGGCAAGTCCTTCATAATTCCTGCTTTATAATCAATGTCTGTCAGAGAAACAGGGACAAACGGCTGAAGAATGATGCTGTAATGTATGGAGAGAAAATGGAAACTGTCCAGGCAGCCACTTTTACGTCATTTCTTAGTTTTGGAAGCTGCAGGCCCTGCACTTCCTGTATAATCAAATATATTTATCCCTCTCAGTTCTCTGAGGTGGTTGAAGAATAGATAGCTAGAGTCTCATAGTTAAAGTTTGAGTTGTCTAGGAATCAAGAGGGTGTTCTGGATCTAAGAAGATGTTTTTAAAATTGTGATGCAAGGTATATGAAAGTTGAGTTAGATATAGAACTTTAAACTCATGGAGATGATTAGATAGTGGAATGTTAGAGTCAGGTGCCAAATACATATGGATTGGACATTGGGAATGTATGCTAAGTCATATAACTCTCACAATTGTGGCCTATTTATTTCTGTTGTTTTGCATTGCATTTATTGCTATAAGAGAAAGAACCATTTGTTGGACTGAAAGGGGGAGTTTTTTGGGGAAAGATATACCTTAAACTTAAAAAGGGGGGGAGAGTGAACGGGGGTTGAGGGGGAAGAGGGTGGAAGGGTGAGACTGGAGGGGGGGGGAGTAGGGAGGGGATTGTGATTGAGATGTAACTTGAAGAAATAAAAATAAATTTAAAAAAATCACTTTTTGTTAGCATACAAATAAACACTGTTTTATTTGTTTTCTCTGCCTTCCTCCCCTTCTTGCTGGCCCACCCCTTCCTCCTTCTTCCTTCATGACACCTAGACTCTGGTACCTTCTCTTGTTCCCCACTCCCCTCTCTTTAGGCCTCTTTCTCCCCTTTTATAATTGTCCTTCTATTTTTGTGTCCTACATACATGTGTGCCTCAGAGACCCTAGCTCCTCAGATTAAACAAAGAAACAGACAAACAAACGCCCCAAGATCTGGAGCTGAGAGATGGCACAGTATTTAACAGCATTTGTTATAGTTGCAGAGGACCCATAGTCAGTTCCCAGCACCCTAATGGCAGTTCACAATCAACCCTAATTATTACAGCTTCAGAGATACCAATGACCTCTTCTGACTCATGCAGGCACCAGGGACACACATGATGCCCATACATAACATGCCGAGAAAATACTCTCTCTCTCTCTCTCTCTCTCTCTCTCTCTCACACACACACACACACACACACACACACACACACACACACGCACAATAAAATTTTAAAAACTTGAAAAAGAAAGAGAAAGAAATAAAATTCAAGTCCTATGACCAAAATGTGGAGTGTCTTCAGCAATAGTCTTATCCAATTCTAGGGTCATACAAGGGCAATAAAAATGGCTTGTATTATTCGAGGAGTCTCCAAATACCTCTATCAATTATTCCTCCCTACTCGTTAACTTTCATAGTTCTTGAAAGCACTTTGCTGTGAGAAAAAAAATGTAATCAACTGTCTTACTCAGCTGTTATGCCTGTGAATTGCAATAATGATTGGCTAGGCAAGATATGCTTATGGATACAATAGTGGCATGAATGTTATAGGCATAGCCCACCACTTTCTGGTTGGATTTGTGGCCCATTCCATGGGAAGAAACTCATGTCTAATATTGTAAAGCAGGCCAAGAATCTATGGGTGTGGAGTTCACGGGCCTCAGGAACAAAATTATTACCATTATTCTAGTAAATTGATATAATATCAAACTGCTCTCTAAATTCGTATACCTATACTGACAGATTAGTGCAGCTCCCAGACCTCAACGGGAAAAGTTTCATTGTGCAATGAATAGCGATTAATGCAGAAACTCTTGGTTGATCAAAAAGTAAAGAATACGCGTGTCAGTGGAATGCTCAGCCACAAATGGGACATCGCATCACTTTCTTCCCCCAAGGCTTAGGGACTATCTCAGAAGAAGGGACAGAAAGGTGGTAAGAGCCAGAAGTCAGGGAGGATGAGAATGAAGCAGCGTCTCAGAAACATGTCAGAACAGCTGCACTCGTGGAGCCATCCCATGGCAGTTGGGGTTGTTTGTGCAAGACTTGCACATGGTCAAGTCAGTCACTGCCCTACCATGGAGGACGAAGGGACTCCTGAGCTCCCACCTCTGATGAGTTATTGAGAGCTGATGACTTTTGGAGGAAGGACAGTCAGTTTTCTTTGAGACTGTGGTCCGTGGTAGGTTGACTACACTCTAGTGGATGGCTCCATCTCCCGGAGTATGTGGTCTGTACAAATTGGACTCAGTGGAACTGGAAAAATAACTCAATAAGAGCATGCTCTTGTTTTCACAAAGGACCATAGTTTTGTTTCCAGCACCATGTGGTGTAGTCCAGAACTGGCTGTAACTCTAGCTCCAGGGGATCTTGTGCCTTTTAGCCTCCTCAGGCACCTGCATACATGTATAGAGATTTTTTTTTTAATCCTAAAAATTTAAAAAGTGAGCTGGGTGTGGTAGTGCATGCCTTTAATCCCAGCACTCCGGAAGCAGGGGCAGGTGGGTCTCTAAGTTCAAGGCCAGCCTGGTCTACAAAGTGAGTTCCAAGACAAATGGTGATTCTTCGATGCTTATCCTCTACTTGGAGTAGAATTGGGGGGGGGGGGGTGCTGCCAGGAGCTGACATGCCTCAATATCAAAAAATCTTAAGTTAAGAGAACAACTTTGAATACTGTATTCTGCAGATCTCTTGATGTTTTCAAGGACCACCTATCTATCTCTGTGTATTTGGGTTAGCAAATGTTGCTTGTCTTTTAGCAACTTGGTTTTTTATTAACTTGGAGCACATCTGTGATACACTATTCTAGTACCTAACAAAATGACATCTTTGAATGACTATTAGTTTGCATTTCTTAATTATCCTAAACAGTGTTTGACAGTTACTATCCAAAAAGCCAAAACTTCACATTGCATTTTTAAACATTACATAAGTACAATACCTTAAAAAGAGTTAACCTTGATTTTGTTATCAATATACAAGATCCATATCAATGTAGCCATATGTAATCTTAATTATGTATCAATTTACAAAGATATAAGAGCATATTAAATAATCTATCCCTTTTTATTTATCATTCCTATATCATGTCTATATCCCTCCCTTTTTTTTCTTTTCAAGTCTTTTCCCCACCTACATAAGATTTCCTAAGATTGAAGTTATAGATAACTGTGGGGTGCCGTGTGGGTGCTGGTACCTAGATCCTCTGGAAGAGCAGCCAGTGCTCTTAACCTCTGAGCCATCTCTGTAGCTACTGCCCATTTTCCAAGAAAACAACTAACATCCTTCAAATCTCTAAAATGATAGGTATCTTTTGTGTGCTACTAAGACAATTGGTGACCAGGTCCTTAAAACTCTCAGGATAGAATCTGTCTTCAAAGAAGCTCAAAGCATGAGTAGAGGACCTCATGCCCCACCTCCAACACGAACATCTGATAAAGGACTTACAATTGTGACAGACCAGGCGAAAGGGTTAGTTGATCACCGATGGTCAATTATTTAATCAGTAAAGGCTACATAATGAAACCACCATAAAAACTCAAAGGGCAGAGTTTGTGTGAACTTCTAGATAGCTGAACACGTGGAGCACCCTGGAGTGTAGCGTGCCTAGAGAAGAGGCTTAGAAGTTCCACGGCCCCCTCCCCCATATCTTATCCTCTGCTGGCTTTCACCTGGCTGTGCATCTGTTTCCTTTGTCATATACTTTATTAGTAGTCCAATAAACCAATAAAGGTGGGGTGTTTTCCTGAGTTCTGCTCTAGCAATTTAATCAAAGCAATGGAGAGGGTAGTAGGAATCCCAGCTGTAACCATAGGTCAGAAGTTGAGCTCACAGCCTGTGTTTACACTTATAATATGAAATGTGGGTGGGTGTGTGGGGAGGGAGTGCTTCACAAACCAAGTTTTCAAATTCTGAGCTCGGTGGTATTTCAAGGTAGTGTCAGAACTGAATCAAAATAGAGGGCAGCAATTGGGCCTACTGGAGAATAGATTTGCTAAATGTGGGGGAAAAAACCCCATATATGATTTCAGAAACTGAAGGTGAAATATTCTGAGTTGACTCTGAGAGAAGAGGGAAAGCCCTCCCCATATCTTCCTGAGATATCTGTGTGATCTACATGTGGGACCCATGTCAGATCTTACAGACAATGACATTAACAGATGGTGACAGCGCCAACTGAGAATTTCTCAGCCATTGAAACAATAAAATGACTATGTTTAAAATCCTGTTTGACCTACTCTGCTGCCCCTCTGACATGGTTTTGGGATGCTTTTGGAGCTGTGGAAATTGCCTGGGAACAGCAACTCTCTTCGCAGTCATTTCTTTGTTTTGCCCAGCGTCTTCCAACATTTTTTTTTTTTTTGGCATTGCCTGCGGCTTTTGTACGTGATGACCAACAACATACTTCACCCCCATGCTTCTTTTACTTCGAGTCTCTCCTAAACATCTGTGATGATCCACAGTTAGCTTCACCAGGAAACTGGTTCCTGCTCTCTGCTTTTCAACTCTCATCTCACACCCATAGTTCAGTCTTTTTTTAATTTCCAAATTGGTAGAATTCTCCCTCTTCCTCCTGCTGTCCTTCCCTCCCTCCCTCCACTTTAAAATTATACATTTTCATCAGGATATGCCTTGGTGTGTGTGTGTGTGTGTGTGTGTGTGTGTGTGTGTGTGTGTGTGTGTGT
>CAJQZJ010016855.1:3595673-3647798 GCA_907164525.1 Lophiomys imhausi | reverse complement strand
TGTGTGTGTGTGTGTGTGTGTGTGTGTGTGTGTGTGTGTGTGTGTGTAAAGTTTTTGATAGATTATATCTGTAGACAAACCAGAATATCCTTCTAATGTTTATGTTAACTTTAAAATTGTCTGTGTTCTTCCACTACCTTTTCTTAGGAATCATGTACCAATAGCTTCCCTCTCAGTCTTCTTATCTCTTCACAGTGGATGCTGTGACCTTTTTCATCTCTCAGACCGCTGGTCTGTTGTTCAGACAAGCCTGCTTTGCCAGTAAGGACTCACTCACCATAGCTACTTGTGTGATGTAGGGAAGTTAATTAGCGTTTTCGTGCCTCAGTTTCGGCACCTGCAAAATGCAGATGAAAGCAACATGTTTTTCAAAGATTATCATGAAACAAGAATGAACCAACTGTTGTCCTGATTGTTAGTACTTGACTGATCCACACTCCTGTCGCTCTTTTAACTTTTCTTACTTTTGTAGTATCAAGGATTAAACCCAAGGCCTTGGCTTGTTTATGCTGTAAAAGTGCTCAGTCACTGAATTTTACTGCCACCTCTGAACTTTTTTTTTAATGGCCATGTTTTGCATTTGATCACTTCTTTTCACAGTAGCTGATTCTTGTTGGACATCACTCCTTAACTCTCTGGATGGACGGTGGTTAAACTAACTATTAAGTGCTCCACTCTTTTCCTTATTAAATATAAAAGTTGCACATGAGGAGATGGTTTGATCTGCCTTACAAGTGTGGGGACCTGAGTTTGATGAGGTATAGGACAGATGGATCCGTGGTGTTTGTTGGCCAGCTAGGCTAGTCAAATTGGTCCAGATTCTATGACAGAGCCTGCTATGAAAGACAAGGCAGGTAAGAGCAAGGAAGACTCCCAACCTCGACTCTGGCACATGCCACACACACACACACAACTACATATAAAAACCAAAGCTCTAAAGTCTCGGGAAATAAAACTGAGAAGAAAATCCTTACCACTGTAAGTTGGGTAGTGATTTCCTATGTTTCACACACACAAAAACAAACTATTACGGGAAAACAAAAAAGGGACAAGGTAAGCAGCAGCAGAATACATAATTTTTGCTGTTTGCAATATTCTTTCACAAAAATGAAAAAACAAGCCACCGAAAGTATTTAGAATCTAGATATATATGACAAAGGACTCATGACCATGCAAAATTCTCTAACATAGAGGTCACCATAACAGCAGTATTAACTCCAAGATACAGCAAATATTTCAATACTAGACAAAAGAAGGTGTGTCAGTATTAAGGCACTCCTAGCTCAAAGCCATCAGTTGTCAGGAATACGAAACCTCTGAACACTGCCACAGAGAGATCTCAGTTCATATTTATCAGCGGCCAAAGTTAAAGGGCTGACACCACCATGTGCTGAGAAAGTTGAGATCAAGCACATCACCATCCGGTTTTTGGGAGAGGGCTAAGAACTGGAATTGTTTCAAAAAACAGGTCGTAAGTTACATACAAAAGCTGGTTGTGTGACCCATCCGGGACACCAAAGAGGCAGGAAAACAGATCTAAAAGAGAACACACCCAAGAATTCAGAGCTGCATTGCCCAACCTACACTTGTGCCCAGCAGTCGACAATAGAAAGAATAAACGCCTGGTATCATCACTAACGACATAGCATGATCTCTAAATGCCACATGGAGCAAAAGGAGCCAGACAGCAAAAACATGTGACAAATGATCCAATTTAGATGACATTTTAGAACAGGTAAAGTTAATCTATAATTACAGAAGCCAGCTTAGGTGAAGAATAGGCTGCTGAGGCTGAGGGAATTGGATTAAACGCAAGGCCTTGGCTTGTGTATGCTGCAAAAGTGCTCAGTCACCGAATTTTACTGCCACCTCTGAACTTTATTTTAATGGCCATGTTTTGCATTTGATTGCTTCTTTTCACAGTAGCTGATTCTTGTTGGACATCACTCCTTACATTTCTGGATGTTGTGAATTTCTGGATCTTGACCAGATAGTAATTATGACAGTGTAGGAGTCTACCAAAGTGCATCAAATGATGTACTTGGAACGTGCGTCATATGAGGCTGATTAAGAACAATTTTATGGTATTAGTGGGATGGAGATAATGCATAAATATAGCTTGAGAATGTGTGTGTATTCAAGCAGACACACGTGTGCACATGTGCCATGACACATGTATGAAGGTCAGAAACAACCTCAGCTGTCAGTCCTCTCCTTCTAACCTGTTTGAGTCAGGTTTTTGTTGTTTTGCCCCTGGATTCCCCAGGATAACTGGCCTTCAAGCTTCCAATTACAGAATAGTGTGTCTGAACTTATGTAGGTGCTGGGGATATGAACACTGGGACCCTCGTTTGCACAGCAAGTGCTTTATTCTCTGAGCCATTTCCCCTGCCGAGAAAAAATAGATGTAGGTTTTTGTTTGTTTGTTTGTTTAATTTTTTTAATATAAAAATATAATTGTAGGCCTGGAGAGATGGCTCCATGGTTAGGAGACTTTTTTTTTTTTTTTTTTTAAACAGAAGAGATTTAATGAAAGAAAACTTGGCATTTGATGGCATTAGACTTGTAGCTTTTCTGCATGTCATGGCTTCCTGTGTTAAGACTTTTTGGTTCTGTTTAGTAACTTTGAACACTGTGGCTCTTCCAAAATTGCACATTAAAAGTGGTAGTTGAGCGTTTCTTTAAGATTTTGTAATTCATAGATTTTTTTTTTTTTTTACTCTTAATATTATATGTGTTTAAGTGTTTTGCCTTTGTGTGCATATGTGTATCCCTGGTCCCTGCAGAGGTCAGAATAGAGCACTGGATTCCTTAGATCTGGCGTTACAGACAATCGTGAGCCATCATGTGGGTGTGAGAACCAAAAGTGGGTCCTCTGTAAGAGCAGTGAGGGCTCTTAACTGCTGCACTGTCTCTCCAACCCCTCCCTTCCCTTTTAAGAGTTTCACAACTTTATTTTGCCTTTCTTTTTCCTAGCTGTGTTGGCTGAGACTTCTAGAACAGTACTGAGTTGGTTTGGTAAACGATATACTCCCTTTGTTCCTGTTTTAGGTGGGGAGCGCTCAGAGTTTCATTACTAACTATTAGCTCAGTCATAGGTGCAGTATGTGTGGGCACATGTGGCATATGTGTGCGTATGTTTGTATGTGTGTGAACAGGTGTGCATCACATGTGAACATCAGAGGCTGAACTCGGATGTTTTCCTCTGTCATTCTCCATCTTGTTCTTTGAGGAACTAACCTAAATCTCACTGATTCAGCAAGACTAGCTGTCCAGAGAGCTGAAGGGATCCTGTCATTCCCCTGCAGTGCTAGAGTTTAAACGCTGGGGTGCTCAGGACCAAGCTCACCAGATCTGACCGGTTCACCTAACATCACATTTATGGTTGTAAAGTTACTCATTAGATTTTCACTATATTATACTTCATGTCTTCAGGATCTGGAGGTGCTATATTTTAAATTTTGATTGAGAAGATGGCTTATCAAGTAAAGGCTTCAATCAGTGGAACCCACATAGGAGTGAAAGGAGAGAACCAACTCCACTAGGCCTCTGGTCTTCACATATGCATTGTGGCCTTTGTGCACCCACACTAACCCCCTCACCTCTCTTTCTCCCTGTCCCCCCTAAACACACACACTATAATAATGAATAAAAATTTTAAAAGAATGTCTATATTTTCTCCCACTTTTCTCAATTATCCTTGCTAGATCTCTGTCAATTTTATTAACTTTTAAAAGCAGATTTGGGTTAGGATTTTCCATTATTTGACTGAATTCTGCTCCTTGGGATTTCTTTTGTTCTGGTTCCTTTGATTTCAAGCTGCTTGTCTAGGTCAGACATTAAAATGGTTATTTTTAAGACTTCCCTCTCTAGTCCAGTCATATGAGGTTGTGTATCTCTACTAATTGCCTGTTTAGCTATTCAGCCCACCAACTTCACTATGCAGTATTTTTATTGTCCTTATGCTTAAAGCTTTTTCTAGGTTTTTTTTTTTCTTGGTCTTTTCTACTTTGACTCATATTATTTAACAGGATATTGCTTAAACTTCAAATATTTGGTTATTTCACACATGTCTTACAGATTTTAATTCTAATATAATTTTATGGCCAACAAACATAATTAGTAATTAAACATTTTATTGAGGATTATTTTATGGCTCACCAAAAACGTGGTCTATCTTGATGAATACTCTGTATGTGTTTGAAGAATGTGCGGGTCCTAGCAGAACATCTTATTTTTTTGTAGTTAGGTTAATTCATTATGTCATCAAGTTTACAAACTCATTTTGCTCTGGTGGGCAGTTGCGTTCTTCTTCAATCACTTTGGAATTGTGTAGAATGGTTTATGCTTGGACAGAGTGATCAATGGAGAAATCCTCAGGATTTCTTGGGACTCTCTGATTGGCTAGGACTCAGTCACCATCCAGGTCCCCTCTGGAACGTGCTAGTGATATTTTTAGGCTTTAGTAGGGCTGGTCTGGAGATGTTCATTCCTTTTGTATCTACTCTCTGTTCAATCTGATAGCTTTTTTCTTATGCAGGTGCAGCCCAATCCTTGGTTAGGTGCAAAGACCCTTCAAAGATCTTCTGGGGCCACCTGTCTATATAGCTGGCTCTTTGTCTGGAATCTTCCCTGGACAATTCAGTTGCTTCAGTGATCTTGAGCTCAGCTTCCTACTTCCGTGGTTAAGTGGGACTGCAATATTCAACTTGAACTGCAGTTCATTGTGCTGTTGATGAGACACTGTGAAGGGACTCTGATCAGCTCCAGCATGGAGCATACGGCCCTGGCAGGCCTTGCCCTTCTCCCCATTCCCTCTGCTTTGCTAAAAACCATTAGATGACATTCCTAAGCCAGCCACCAAGGTCTATTTCCTTATTTGGCCACTTCCTCCTCCTGAGGCTGACCACCAAGGTCCAGCTACCAAAGTATTGAAGTCCAGCAATCAAAAGTCCCCTTTGGCTCACCTAATTAACATGCCCAATTAATTAAACACCTTACCATAACATGGGGTTTCCCATTTTACCTTTATAAACTGCAATTTACCTATGGGCCATGTCTGTCTTTTTATTCAGAGGTAGTCCTTTGTCGCACTCTGGGACAAATAGCTGTTTCCCCTCTCCCTTGTCCCTTTTATCCCCTCTCCTCAGTTCCCTTCTCCTTCTCCCTTCTCCCTTGTCCTCTGTCTCCTGTTTTTATCCCTTATTCCTAAATCTCCTTTGTGCTGAGAACTTGGTCTTGAAGATTCTGAGCCCAACACATTTCCTTTCACACCGTCTTCCAGAAAGAACTAGGGAAGCTGAGGGCCTTCTCATATAACTTCTCTATTCTTAGGAAGCTGAAGGGTTGTAGACTTTAGATCCATCATCTGAAAATGAAGCAATTATTTATGGAAGGAGGATTAATTTGTTATTATTTATTCTGAAAGAACAGAGGTCTGTTCCTCTTTTTTTAAACCTGAAGTAGGGATTGGGGGGGGATTTATGTTATTAGTTTTAATTATATGTAGGTATGTGTGTCTGCATATTGGTATATGCATGCAAATGAAGGTGCCATGTAGAACAGAGGGATCAGATCCCCTGGTGCTGGAGTTACATACTGCTGTGAGTCACCTAATGTGGGCACTGGGATCTGAACCTGGGTCCTCCTGAAGAACAACAAGTACTCCTAACTACTGAGCCATCTCTCCAACCTCTATATTTTCATAACATCGTGGTAGGCAAAACCCTAAGATCATGACCCCTAATGATCCTTAGCCTCATATAATGTCCAGGAGTGAGGACAGAACCATGTGATGATATCTCATTGAAGGGAATGAAAATTATTAAAAGACCCCCTAAGTCGGCAGTAGAGCCAGGCCAGCCGCCAGGTGATTCCCGGAACTTAGCTGACCATGAAAAGGGTGGAACCAAGAATGTAGGTCATGGGTCACGGGCCCCCAGGGTTTCAGGAACTGGCTGACCACAAAGTAGATAACAAAACAAGATTAGATTCATTCCTGAGAAAAACAGATGTAGGATGTTTTCTGTTGACTAACTAATGGGCTGGTACTTTGCACCTGTGATTTTCCCCACCCCCTTAATCTGTGGTGCTCCCCTATAAAATACTCTAATCTCCCCCAAATCAAGGTTGCGGCTCTTACCCCTGCATGGGATATGAGTGGCGCCCTCAGTGCACTGAGCCTCCCCTTCCCCCCGAAATAAACCTCTTGCGATTGCATCAAGATGGTCTCTTGTGAGTTTTGGGGCAGCCGTGATATCCTGAGCGTCGGGTGAGGAACTTCCCTTCCCTGGGTCTTTCATCATGCCTGGGACTATTCTAAATTTTGTATAAACCAAGATTTCACGGTGGTGATTATGATTCCAAATGAATGAACCTAATGACGACAGCCTTTAAGAGGGACAGAATTTTTCCTGGAGAAAGACATGAGGCAGAGAAAGTTTCCATGCTGAGAAGATTTGTCGTTGTGGGACAGAAAAGCCGTTCATGTAGCAGAGCCGGAGGCCAGGAGTTGCTGAGAGAAGCCCAGACAGACAGACAGACAGACAGACAGACTGACAAAGGACAATCTCAGTTCCACAGTCACGAGGACTGAACTCACAGGACAACTTAAATAGACTGAGAGTGAATTCTTCCCTGGAGTCATCAGAAGGAAACACAGCTTGCCTGATGCCTGATTTCAGCCTGTAATGCCTGGTCAGAAGTCCCAGCTAACTTATGCCTGACCTTCTGGCCTCTTAGAACTGGTGAGGGGCATTGCGAGGTTTAAACCTCTGCAATTTGTGATGCTTCGGTATGCAGCACACAGAAAAAGTAGGTGTTTCACACTGTGAATTTGTGGTCACTGTATCATACCTCAGGTTTTAGGGAAAGACAGTCTCTTAGAACCACAAGGGTTGATTCTCACCTTTTGTATAAATGCAGTCAGAAAGACAACCAGCTGTGGAGAAAGAAAAGTCAGAGCTTCAACAGGAAAACATCCTCTAGATAACTCAGCGTGGTGCCCTGTGGGGAGGAATTAATGAGGCTTTCCTGGTGGGCCAGAACAGAACCTGGGAAAATATCAGATGGGCAGTTTTGTGTTTTGCTTTATTCCATCGTGTTTTCCTAACAGTTCTGGGGGTGGAATTCAGGGCTCTGCATAGGCTAAACCAACAGTGTGTCTCTGAGCTATAGATCCAGCCCTTAGAGGAAATGCTGGATGTAGAGCATAACAGTTGTTGGCTTGCCCAGCTGGCTTCTTAAGGCTGGAGATGCCAGTGGTGCATTTCCATGGTTACCTCAGAGATCCACAGCATTACTCAGAGCCAGAACCTCACAAGCCCCTGAAGGGCTGAGTATTTCTCAAATATTTAGTCACCCAGTAAATAGCTCCACAACCCTCTGGGAAGACACTGGAGGGAGATTCATAGCACACACATGATAGCTTTGCAGGCCTTGATCTTCCTCTGAAGATCCCCAGTCCCCATTCAGACAGCCACTCAGAGAACTGAAGGGAATGTCACAAAGTCAGTGCCTTTGTGATTATTACACTTTTTCGATTTAATTCCCTGTGAGTCTGGGATTAGTCTCTATCAGGACCCCTTCTTGGCATACATTCCCCACCTCGGTCTATTTTAAAGTGTAATCAGCATTTTCTACCCTCTCTTCCAGCATCCTGTATCATTCCCACTGGCATCATGAAATGCAAATCTGCAGTGGCCTCTCCCACCATTACCTTTGTCAATGCTTCCAGTCACACCAGGCAGATGGCACAGACATATTTCATATGCTAGTGTTCCTGTGATCATTTTCCTCCACATCTCTCTCCTGCTCTCCCTCTCTCCCTCCCACCATTTCTTTCCTCTCTTTTCTCCTTTCTTCTCTCTCCCTCCCTCTCTCTTTCTCCCTCCCTCCCTCCTTCCCTCTCACCCTCCTTTCCTGCCTCCTTCCATTTCTTCTTTTTTCCCTTCCTTACCCTCTTCCTATTTATTCTTAGGCAATTTTGTGCATATAGAATCAACTGTAGTCATTTCATCCCCGTTACTCTTGCTTATCTCTGTGCCCACTCCTTCTTCCCAAGCAGTGCCCCTCCTACTTTCTTGTCATTGTTGCTTGTGGCCCACTGAGTTTGGTTGGGGTTGCTTGTATGGGCCTGAGTAGGGATTTAATTACTGGATAAATAACAACATTACAGTGACCATACATAGCACTGAAGAAAACTCTATCTTCTTTCCCAGCAACTGTTAATTGCCTGTAGTCTCCTCAGGGAGTGGGAGGCCTCTAGAGTTCCTCCTCTGTCCATGAGGAAATATTAATAGGGCCCAATATTGTACACATGACCACAGATGCAGTGAAACCATGAGTGCAACGGCCATGTCATATCCAGAAGATATCCTTTTGTAGCATATCTCCTTTCCATATCCAGAAGATGTCCTTTTGTAGCGTATCTCTCCATCCCCAGCACTTATATTCTTTCTAGTCACTCTTCCTTGATGATCCCTCAGCACCCCCCACCCCTTTGCAATGTTCCCTAAGCCTTAGATGTGGCATGTTTTGTAGGTGTATCCATTGGGACCCATTTCTACAACTCATCAGCCGTGTATCCCTTAATGTCATGGTGAAGAGGATATCTCTGAACCTTTCAAAGTCAGATCCAAAGAGACAAAGACAGAAATAGTGATAAGGAGACTTGCTGAGAACCGGGACTGTGGGAGAGGAGCTGTTGAAGTGATGGGATCCAGGTACTACGGGGTAGTGCTGGAACGAGGGAGGGTTATCAGGACGGGTTAAGAAGGGATTGTATGGATTGGACATGTCAAGTAGCATTGAGGTCAGGGCAATCAGGCTCAAGTGGGTATTTAATGCCCAAAGAATGATGAGCTAAGAGAAGAAGCAAGAGAGGAAATGTCTGAATGGAGCCAAAGTCATTGGCTGCATTAGCCGCACACATCTGCTCATTTCCCAAGCCAGAGCCCACAAGCCCTACCATGATGTGTTTTCCTGGGGTGATTTTTCTCCTTCTCCTCCTAACTTCCTTTTTTCTCCTCCTCCTCTGCTTCCCTCTCTTCTTTTTTAAAGTGAATAAAATCTTTATTTGAAAAGATGTCTAACTTGAGTGACTCAGACATTTAATGATGCATGAATTTGTCAAATCATATTATTATATAACACTGCACCAATATGTACAATTAAAAATTAGTTTATATATCAGTTAAAAACTAAGCAAAGGAAAAAGAAGAATTGGACTAAGTGAAATCAGTACATTTTTAAAAACATTTATTTATTACTTCAAGTTACATATCCATTACCACCCCCCCCTCCTTCCACCCCCTCCAGGTCCTACCCTGCCACCCTGTATCACCTCTCCCACTCATCCCACTCTTCCAGTGTGGGGTGCCTCCATGTATCAGCCCCCCTCAGTTCATTAGTCACATGAGGTCTAAGAGCTTCTTCTTGCATAGGAGGCATACATGGCAGTTCCACTAGGGTGGAGTGTCCCACTAACAGGTAACCAAGTATGTGTTCCTGTTCTTTTGAGTCTATTGATTGTTGGATGGCTATCCTGTATTATATGGCTAAAATCCAGTTATAAGTGAATACATGCCATGTGTATCTTTCTGAGTCTGAGTTAGCTACTCATGGTGAGCTTTTCAAATTCCATCCATTTGGTTGCAAATTGCATGATTTCTTTATTTCTGATAGCTGAGTAATATTCCATTGTATAAACAAACCACAGTGGTTTTTTTGTTTTATTTTGTTTTTTATCCATTCTTTGGTTGAAGGACATCTGGATTGTTTCCAGTTTCTAGCTATTACAAATAAAGCTGTTATGAACACAGTTGAGGACATGTCTTTGTGGCTTGGTGAGGAATCTTTTAGATAAATGCCCAGGAGTGCTATGGCTGGATCTTGGGGTAGAGCTATTCCAAGTTTTCTAAGATATCACCAGACTGATTTCTGTAGTGGTTGTACAAATCTGCATTCCCACCAGCAATGGAGGAGTGTTCTCCTTTCTCCACAACCTCGCCAGCATATGCTGTCTTTTGAGTTTTTGATCTTAGCCATTCTGTCAGAAATGAGATGGAATCTCAGAGTCATCTTGAGTTGCATCTCTCTGATGATTAAGGATGTTGAACATTTCTTCAAGTGTCTTTCAGCCATTTGAGATTCCTCTTTTTGTTGTATGTACATGTTGTAATGCAAAGCAATCTCTCTATTACTCTTTATGATATTTTGTTATAGAATCATTGAACAAATTAACATAGCAGATGTTTTTAAATTTTACATAGATAAAATTAAACTTCTTGTTTTATTAGATAAGGAGATTCTTCTTTTAGACTTCTGATATTCTATGAGATATTTCTCATCACATTTTCTGATTTGATTGGCATGTAACCAGAAAATGACCTTGCACTGAACTTAGTAAAACGGTCTGTGGTGGTTAGACAACAATGACGTCCATTGACATAAGCTATATAAAACAGTCCCTTTAAGTAGATCCTAAACATTTGACCATTATTTTGGTCTGAACGTGAAACCAGTCGTTCACTCTTTCTCAGCTATGAGAGGAATTGGGTCAACTGCATGTCTGAATAAGGAAGCTGACCAGAGCAGTGATGGATGGTGGGCATTGTATTAATGGTCTCATTTAATTTTCCTAGACTCTTCACAAGGCCTTGGGAATTGAGAATGTTTCTTATATTGTAGCCTGATAACAAGTTTTCCTTTCAGATTAAAAGGATCCTTATGGAATTGGTGTTTGTTTATTTTTCACTAGCTTCCAAACAATTTGTAAGATAAACATTGCAATTTGATATAAAGGAAGCTTTTTTGTTGAAAATAGATTCATTTATCATACAATATGTCTTTTTTGTTTGTTTTTTAAATTTATTTTTTATTTCTTCAAGTTACATCTCAATCACAATCCTTCCCTACTCCCCCCTCCAGTCCCAACCTCCCACCCTCTTCCCCCTCAAATCCCATCCCCTTCCTTTTTTTTTTTAAAGTTTAAGGTCTATCTTTCCCCCCAATATCTCCCCCTTTCAGTCCAACAAATGGCTCTTTCTCTTATAACAATAAATACAATACAAAACAACAGACATAATTAGGGCACAATTATGACAGTTATATGGCTTAGCATACATTCCCAATGTCCAGTCCATACATATTTGGCACCTGACTTTAACATTCTACTATCTAACCATCTCCATGAGTTTAAAGTTCTAAATCCAACTCAGCTTCCATCCTAACTTGCATCACAATTTTAAAAACATCTTCTTAGATCCAGAACACCCTCTTAATTTCTAAACAACTCATAATTTAACTATGAGACTCTAGCTATTTAATCTTCAACCACATCAGAGACATGACAGGGATAAATATATCTGATTATACAGGAAGTACAGGGCCGGCAGCTTCCAAAACTAAGAAATGACATACCAGTGGCTGCCTGGATAGTTCCCAATTTCTCTCCATACATTACAGCATCAATCTTCAGCCGTTTGGTCCCGTTTCTCTGACAGACATTGATTATAAAGCAGGAATTATGAAGGACTTGTCTACCTTGTCTTGGCAGAGCTAGGTTGTAGGCTTACCTGCTTCCAAGTTTTGTCCTGTTTGGATAGCATTCTGTCTACAGTTGAAGCAAGGGGTTTTTCTTGTCAAGAGATAGACTTGCCAATAATTCAACCATCTCCAATTGGAGATGCTCATCTTCTACTTGGAGTAGAATAGGGGCTGCTGTCAGGAGCTGACTTGTCTGAATATCAGAAATATCTTAAGTTAAGAAAACACCTTTGAATGTCATATTCTGCAGATCTCTTGAGGTTTTTGAAGACCACCTATCTATCTCTTATATTTGGATAAGCAAATGTTGCTTGTCTCTTAGCAACTTGATTTCTGATTACCTTAGAAAATAACTGTGATAGACTGTCCTAGTACCTAACACAATGACATGCTTGAATGACTATTAGTTTGTATTTCTTAATTATCCTTAACAGTTTATGACAGTTTGTAGCAAAAGCCTAAAACTTCACATTTCATTTTTAAGCATTACCTAGGTACAATATCTTAAAAAGAATTAACCTTAATTTTGTATCAATATACAAAGATCAATACAAATGTGGCCAAATATAATCTTAATTTTGTATCAATATACAAAGGTATAAGGGCATATTAAATAATCTGCCCTTTTTTCTTTATCATTCCTATTTTATGTCTATATCCCATTTTTTCTCAAGTCTGTTCACTCCTACATAGGAGAGAAAGAAGGATACAGAAAAGAAAAAGAGAGAAGTCCCTCAGTCTAACCTCCAAAACTTATTTAACAAGACCATTTAACAGTTTATAATCTCTCCCCGTAAATAACAAGATTATCTATAACCCATCAAATGACCAAAGAGGGGAAAATCACCCACCCCACCTTCTAGAGATGGGACATCACTCTCTTGAAATAACTTCCTGCTGACTTGGGACATACTAAACCTGTTTGGGGATCAAATAAGAATGGAAAAATGGTTAAGCATGTTAATAGAATCATTTGATGTTTAGTCCTTTTGTGCTCAGCTATTTAAATGTCCTAAGAAGTTCATAGAGAGAAGCTGAACTTAGGTCTTTACTGAAGTTCTGGCTGGAACAATCTGTGGAGCTGAACAATCTTAGGGATTTTGAGTTGTTGTGTTGTAGACTTTTGAGGAAACGGCTATTGAGGAAGTCTGCAAGGCAGGATTGTCTGGGCTACTTGTCTTCTTTGTTGTCTGATCTGTTTTCTTCTGAGGTTTTAGTTATCCAGTTGTCCCTGGATTCCTTAGATGGATGCTTGAAATCTCCTGAAAAGATACAAACAGAGCCCTGCCCTAATCATAACTCTGGGGCACTAAGTTTTTTTTTTTTGGTGGGGGGGATCAGGTAATATTTTTCCTGGAGCAAATTCATTTTTTGACAATATAAAAAGTATTATTTTTCAATTGAGACTATAAGAAAATTATTTTGATATTTTGGAACTAAACAGACCTTTAAGTATATATATTTTGAGATCTCAAAGGACAATTTGCTTTGAATTTCAGCATGCCTTTTGTGAGTAGCTTTTAAACTTAAATCCTTCCAAATCCTATGTGCCTAGGGATCAAAGTATTGGGATCAAAGGCATGTGCTTCCCAACTGATGGGATTAAAGATGTGCACCACCACCCCTGGATCAAAGTTTTTCCTATTTAGTGCTTGCTTTGTGTCAGGACTTGAACTCTGACATCTGTAAGTTTCTGTCTCTAGTGTGTTGGGGTAAAGGGTGTATCCTTCTCAAATGATGGGATTAAGGGTGTGTACCATCACCACCCTGTTCCTTGTAACTCTAGAGTTTATAAGACAACTAATTCTATAGTGATCCTCCTGTATCTGCTGGAGTTAAAGGCATGGGCTAACACTATGCATTTCACATATTTTACCTTAGCTCCAAATATTTTCAACTTTTGGAGGTTTAGAAAATCGGGCTGAATTGCAATAACCTTTAATTTATTTACAGTATTTTAAAACTCTTACCTGCTTTTTAATGCCAAACCATGAAAATATCCTTTATATCTACAAAAAAAACCCAAAAAACTTTTAATCTGCTATCAAGTTTGTGTAAGCTATGTGGCCACCTGCACTCTAACATTCCAATCTGAAATTAAGGCATTTTCCTTTCATGCCGTAAGGCAAGTATACCTTTGGTAAATTATAGTTTGAAATTTTTATATTGTATTTTTATTATATTTTTAAGCTTATTAACTCTTTTCTTAAACAAGTATTATTTTGTTTTCTCAAATTACTTCTAGAATGTAGTTTCCTCCCTCCTCCCCTCCTGGTCCCTCCCTTTCTCGCTCGCTCTCTCATCGTTCCTCTACTTGGTAGTCTCCTTCTCCTCAGATGAGGTGGGCCCTCACATATCATACTCCCTCAGTTCTTCAGGCATGTGAGGGCCAAGAGCTTCCACTTGTCCTGGAGCTTGATATGGCACACCATCTAGGGTAAGGTGTTCCACTAACTTGCAGCAGATTCCATGACTCACTGTTGGGTGAAAATTTCCTAGGATAGATATTTAGGTTCCTATCTGTTTGGGTCTGTGGGTTGTACGATAGTTATCCTGTGATGTATGGTTAATATCCATTTATAAGGGAATACATACCATGTTTATCTTTCTGGGACTGAGTCAGTTCACTTAGGTGAGCTTTTCTAGCTCCATCCATTTGGTTTCGAATTGCATGATTTCCTCATTTCTGATAGCTGTGTAGTATTCCATTGTATAAATGTACCACAGTTTTCTTTCTTTTTTTTTAATCCATTCTTCAGTTGAAGGACATCTAGGTTGCTTCCAGTTTCTGGCCATTACAAATAAAGCTGCTATGAACATTGTTGAGGCAATGTCCTTGTGGTTTCGTTTTGACTCTTTTCGATATATGCCCAAGAGGGGTATGGCTGGGTATTGAGGTAGAACTATTCCCAATTTTCTAAGATATTTCCAGATTGATTTCCAAAGTGGTTGTACAAGTTGGCACTCCCACCAGCAATGGGGGAGTGTTCCTCTTTCTCCATATCCTCACAAGCATGTGCTATCATTTGAGTTTTTGATCTTAACCATTCTGACGGGTGAGAGATGGAATCTTAGAGTTGTTTTAAGTTGCATTTCCCTGATGACCAAAGATGTTGAACATTTCTTCAAGTGCCTCTCGGCCTTTAGAGATTCCTCCTCTGTGAATTCTCAGGTTATCTCTGTACCCCATTTTTTGATCGGGTTATTTGATTTTTTGGGTGTTTAATTTCTTCTGTTCTTTATATAGTTTGGATATTAGCCCTCTGTCGGGTGTTGGGTTGGTGAAGATCCTTTCCCAGTCTGTAGGCTGCCGTTTTGTCCTAAGGACAGTGTCCTTTGCCTTACAGAAGCTTTTCAATTTTATAAGGTCCCATTTATTGATTGTTTGTTTTAGTGCCTGAGCTATTGGTGTTCTATTCAGGAAGTTGCTACTGGTGCCAATGAGTTCCAGGCTTTTCCCACTTTCTCTTCTATTGATGTTAGTACATATTGATTGATGTTGAGGTCTTTGATCCACTTAGAGATAAGTTTTTTGTACAGGGTGATAAGTATGGATCTATTTGCATTCTTCTACATGTTGACATCAAGTAGACCAGCACCATTTATTGAAGATGCTTTCCTTTTTCCATTGTATAGTTTTAGCTTCTTTGTCAAAAATTAAGTGACCGTAGGTGTGTGGGTTTATTTCTAGGTCTTCAATTTGATTCCATTGGTCAACTGGTCTGTTTCTATACCAGTACCATGCTGTTTTTATTACTATTGCCCTGTAGTACAGCTTGAAATCCGGGATGGTGATACCTCCAGATGTTCTGTTATTTTACATGATTGATTTAGCTATTCTGGGTTTTTTTATTATTCCATATGAAGTTGAGAATTGATTTTTACAGGTCTGTAAAGAATTGAGTTGGTATTTGGATAGGAATTGCATTGAATCTGTATATTGCTTTTGGTAAGATGGCCATTTTTATTATGTTGATCCTACCTATCCATGAGCAAGGGAGATCTTTCTATCTTCTGATATCTTCTTCAATTTCTTTCATCAAGGACTTGAAGTTCTTATCATACAGGTCTTTCACTTGCTTGGTTAGAGTTACCCCCAGGTATTTTATATTTTTTGTGGCTATTGTGAAGGGTGTTGATTTCCTTATTTCTTTCTCAGCACTTTTATCTTTTGTGTAAGGAAGGGCTAGATATTCTTTTGAATTGATTTTGTATCCAGCCACCTTTTGCATCCTGCTGAAGGAGTTTATCAGCTGTAGGAGTTCTGGTGGAATTTTTGGGGTCACTTATGTATATTATCATATCATCTGCAAATAGGGATACTTTGAGTTCTTCCTTTCCAATTTGTATCCCCTTGATCTCCTTTAGTTGTCTTATTGCTTTAGCTAACTTCAATAGTATGTTGAAGAGATATGGAGAGAGTGGGCAGCCTTGCCTTGTCCCTGATTTTAGAGGAAATGCGTTGAGTTTCTCTCCATTTAGTTTGATGTTGGCTATTGGCTTGTTGTAGATTGCCTTTATTATGTTTAAGTATGGTCCATGTATGCCTGATCTCTCTAAGACTTTTAACATGAAGGGTGCTATATTTTGTGAAAAGCTTTTTCATCATCCAATGAGATGATCATGTGGTTCTTTTCTTTCAGCTTGTTTATGTGGTGGATTACTTGATGATTTTCTAATGTTGAACCACCCCTGCATCCCTGGGATGAAGCCCACTTGATCCTGGTGGATGATACTTTTGATGTGATCTCGTATCCGGTTTGCAAGTATTTTATTAAGTACCTTTGCATCCATGTTCATAAGGGAAATTGTTCTGAAATTTTCTTTCTCCGTTAGGTCTTTGTGAGGTTTAGGTATCAGGGTGACTGTGGCCTCATAGAATGAGTTTAGCAGTATTTCTTCTGTTTCTATGTTGTGGAAGAGTTTGAAGAATATTGGTGTTAGCTCTTCTTTGAATGTCTGGTAGATTCTGTGCTGAAACCATCTTTCCCTGGGCTTTTTTTGCTTGGAAGGTTTCTAGTGACCTCTTCTATCTCCTAAAGGATTATAGGACTGTTTAATTTGTTTATCTGTTCTTGATTTATCCTTGGTAGGTAGAATCTATCAAGAAAATTGTCCATTTCATTTAGATTTTTCCAGTTTTGTGGAGTACAAGTTTTTATAGTAGGGCCTAATTATTCTTTGTATTTCCTCAATGTCTGTTGTTATTTCCCCCTTTTTATTTCTGATTTTGTTGATTTTGGGTACTTTTCCTCTGCCTTTTAATTAACTTAGCTAAGGGCTTGTCTATTTTGTTGATTTCATCAAAGAAAAAACTCTTGGTTTTGTCGATTCTTTGTATTGTTCTTTTAGTTTCTAAATTGTTGATTTCAGCCCTGAGTCTGATAATTTCCTCTCTTGTCTGCTCCTCTTGGGAGTGTTTGCTTCTTTTTGTTCTTGCTCTTTCAGGCGTGCTTTTAGGTTGCTAGTATGGGAACTCTCCAGTTTCTTTTTGAAGGCACTTAGTGCTGTAAACTTTCTCCTTAGCACTGCTTTCAATGTGTCCCATAAGTTTGGGTATGTTGTGCCTTCATTGAGTTCTATGAAGACTTTAATTTCTTTTTTATTTCTTTCATGACCCAGAGGGCATTGAGGAGAGAGTTGTTCAATTTCTATGTTTTTGCAGGCTCTCTGTTGTTTTTGTTATTGTTGAAGTCTAGCTTTATTCCATGATGGTCTGATAAGTTACAAGGGGTAATTTCAATTTTCCTGTATATGTTGAGGCTTGCTTTGTGACAGATTATGTGGTCAATTTTGGAGAAGGTTCCATGAGGTTATGAGAAGAAAGTGTATTCTTTTGTTTTGGGGTGAAATGTTCTGTAGATATCAATTAGGTCCATTTGATTCATGAAATCTGTGAGGTTCATTATTTCTTTGTTTGGTTTCTGCATCATTGATCTGTCCAGTGGTGAGTATGGTATGTTGAAGTCTCCCACTATTAATGTGTGAGGTTCAATGTGGGATTTGAGCTTCAGTAGTGTTTCTTTAACAAATGTCAGTGTTCTTACATTTGGGGCATAGATGTTCAGTATTGAGATTTCATCTTGGTGGATTTTTTCTTTGTTGAGTAAGCAGTGTCTTTCTCCATCTCTTTTGATTAATGTTCATTGAAAGTCCAATTTATTGCATACTAAAATGGCCATTCCAGCTTGTTTCTTGGGTCGATTTGCTTGGTATATCTTTTACAGCCCTTTACTTGGAGATAATGCCTATCTTTTTTGTGGAGGTGTGTTTCTTGTAAGCAGAAGAATGTGGGATTTTTGCATCCATTCTGCTAGCCTGTGTCTTTTTGTTGGGGAATTGAGTCCATTGATGTTGAGAGATATTAATGACCAGTGATTGTTACTTCCTGCCATCTTGATGTTGGTGGAAATAGTGTGTGAATGAGCTTCTCTTCTTTTAGTTTTGCTGCAGGCACGTTATTTGCTTCCTGTGCTTTCTTGTGTGTAGTTAACCTCTTTCGGTTGAAATTTTCCTTCCAACATCTTCTGTAGAGCTGGATTTGTGCAGAGATATTATTTGAATTTAGCTTTGTCAAGGAATATCTTGTTTTCTCCATCTATGTTGATTGACAATTTTGCTGGGAATAGTAATCTGGCCTGGAATTTGTGTTTTTTTAGGGTCTACAAGACATCTGTCCAGGCCGTTCTGGCTTTTTGAGTCTCTGATGAAAAGTCAGATGTGATTCTGTTAGGTTTGCCATTATATATATGTTACTTGACCCTTTTCCCTAGCAGCTTTTAATATTCTTTCTTTGTTCTGTACATTTAGTGTTTTGATTATTTTGTAGTGGGAAGATTTTCTTTTCTGGTCTAATCCATTTGGAGTTCTGTAAGCTTCTTGTACAGTTATAGACATCTCTTTTTTTTTAGATTTGGGAAATTCTCTTCAATGATTTTGTTGATGATATTTTCTGTACCATGGAGCTGGGAATCTTCTCTTCCTTCTATCCTATTATTCTGAGATTTCATCTTTTCATAGTGTCCTTTATTTCCTGATGGTTTTGTGTCAGGACTTTTTTAGATTTGACATTTTCTTTGACAGATGTATCAATTTCTGCAATTTTATCCTCTGTGCCTAAATTCTTTCTTCCATCTCTTGTATTCTGTTGGTGATGCTAGTGACTGTAATTCCTATTCTTTTCTTAAGGCTTTCCTGTTCTATGGATGTCTTGCATTGGATTTTCTTCATTGCTCCAACTTCCCTTTTCAGGTCTTCTGTTCCTTTAAGTGCTATATTCATTTCCATCACCTCTTTTGCAGTATTTTGTTGTTGCTCTCTGAGATATTTGATTTCCTCCCTTAACCCTTCTATTATTAATATTAAGTGTAGGATTAAGGTAATTTTCCTTTGTTTCAATTGTGTTAGGATGTCCAGAGTTGTCCATAGCATTATAGCTAAGTTCTGGAGACATCATATTGCTTTGGGTTTGTTTTTTTTTTGTTTTGTTTTGTTTTGTTTTTACCATGTTCTTGTGCTGACCTTTTGTCATCTGATTGACCCTGGTGTTGTCTGTTTCTTTTGTCAGTTGACCTTGGTGCTGAGGAAAACTCCCTGTTCTGGGGGTTGGGTGATCCTGAGATCCTGGTGTCCACCTCCTGATGGTGGGCAGGTTCCTGTAATAGACTGGCTCTCCTCAACTGGTTGTGACCCAATTGGACCAATATACAGGGGATTGGATTGGGGAGGGGGCTATGCTCTGAGGACCTAGGAGCTGACAGGTCTCCTCAGAAAGGCAGGTAGAGTTGTGATTGGGCCTATGTTCTCCCCTCACTGACACAGTCATTCTGGTTCCGCAGTTAGGCTGACTATGCAGGCAGGGAGCTCCACCCAAGATGGGTGCCAGCCTAATGTGCCTGTTGCTGACTGCCTCAAATGCTTGGGTGCTAGGGTGAGTGACCCACCCCAATATTTGTGGAGAACACACAGTTGCTGGCTCTGTTTGCAGTCAGTCTTGGCTCCTAATTGCTTTGCTATGACTGGGTTAGGTCTCTGCCTCTCAGCTACAGTGCACACTGTGCTGCCATGTTGGAAACTCCAGGAAAAAAAATCTTACTTACCTTTATTCTTGAGGTCCAGCTGTTTTTCCCTTGTTGGCTGTACAGTTCCACGTGCAGGCTGGATATCAGGCAGACAGTCATGGCCACTGATCTGTGGCTGGAGCTGTGGGCTGGCTCTGCTTGTGGGCTAGATCTTCTCTGGTTGGTTCTCCTCTCCAGATGGGTGACCGAGCTGGCTGATCTCTGGGTGGTGTTCCCGGGAACTGCGTGAACTGTTTCATGTGATGAACAGTCTCAGTGTTCACCAAGGAAATTCAGACACCGTCGGTGTTTCACAGTTGGCTATGGGACCTCACATTCACTCCACAGTGACGAATCTCATTCATCTACTACTCAGATACAATGCTCAATGGTGGCGCCATCTTGGGTCCTCTCATACAATATGTCTTAATTATAGTTTCCTCTGCCTCTACTCTTCCCAGTTCCTCTGAGCCCCCTCCCCTTCTGATCAACTCCCTTTCTGTCTCTCATTAGAAAGAATAGTCTTCTAAAAGAAAGCATCAAATATGACAAAATAAAATATAAGATAAAACAAAAACATTCATATCAAAGTTGGGCATGGCAACCAAACAGAGGGAAAAGAGTTGCAAGAGCAGGCAAAAGAGTCAGAGACCCACTTGTTCTCATAGAAACACTAAGTTAATAGCTATAACATATACTCAGAAGACCTGATGTAGAGCCATGTAGGCCCTGGCATGCTGCTTCAGTTTCTGTGAGCTCATATGAGTCCTGCTTAGCTGATCCAGAGGGCCATATTCTACCAGTGTTCTTCCCCTCTGATTTTTATGATCTCTCCACCTCCTCTCCTGCAGATCTCTATGAATTCTGAGGAGAGAGATTTGATGGAGACCTCCGATTTAGACTTTTTTTCCATGTAAGGTCTGGCTGTGGGTCTCTACACCCATTCCCATTTGGTGCTGGAGGAAAACTCTCTGATGAAGACAGGATAAGGCGCTCATATATGAGTGTAGAAGAATATCATTAGGAATCATTTCATTAATTTTTTTTAGCCTAGTCATGTTTGGGTTTTGCCCTAGTTCTCCAGGCTATCTAGTCTCTTGTTACTGATGGAGTGGGCTTTAAGTCAAATCAGACATTAGTTGGCCACTCCCACAATGTCTGTGCCATAATTAATTACCCTAGCATGCTTTTCAGGCAGGACAACTTGTTGGTTAAAAGTTTTGTGGCTGGGTTGGTGTCCATGTTTCTTTTTCAGTAGTCTGCAGGATACTTTCCCACATCAAAGACACTAGGACCTAGGGGTGAAGGCTCTATGTAGGCACCAGTTCACCTTCTCCATGTTCAATGAGTTGTGTGGATGTCATCCTTAGCAGTATGGCCCCATTCGGAGCTGGTATCTAGGCAACTGGATTTAGGGTGACTATAGGTCTAGGTACTGATTTCTGGGTTTGTCTTTGTTGGGTGGGTGTCTTGTCCTTGGTGTCTGTTTCCTCTCTGGATTTTCTGAGAGTGTAATAGCTGTGAGTTGCCAGTTTTAGTGGCCTTCTCAGCTAGTGTAATCACCAGGTTTCCCTGCTAGTGTTGTACCCTGGAATGTAGTGATGGGAGGGAAGAGGGAGGTTAGAAGGGATGCTCTGTTGGATGCATAGGGGGTGTGTGCAGTGGTGGAGAAGGGAAAGTGCAGCTGGTGCTCTTTTGCAGTGCTAGGGTTGAGAGTGAGGGATTGTGCCTGGGGGGGGAGAGAGAGAGAGAGAGAGAGAGAGAGAGAGAGAGAGAGAGATGAGATCTGCAGGCAGCCTACCTGGTTTTTTGGCTGGTGTGGCTTGTGGTTGAGCAGGAGGTTGTGCTGGAGTTGGGGGCTAAGATACAGTGATGAGTTGGGGGTTAGGAGAGGATTGTCTGTGGAATTCACAGGAGATGTGGGAGGGCAGGAGGGCGGAGCAGCTGGTGTTCTGTTGCAGCACTCAGGACGAGACTGAGGGATTAGTTCTGGGGAAACAGAGGTCAACTCTTCTTTCTTTCAACTAAGTCACTTGAATTTGAGCTGGCTAGGGTATATTTCTCCCTCATCATAACTAAAACCCTAACTGCAACAACCTGTCAGAAACTGAGGGTCGCTGCAGTCACACCAACCCTGGATTCATCTCTACTCTCTCCCTTATGAGAAAGTTCTCAATTGCCTCCAAGTTATCTGTTGGCTTGGACATACTGTAACTGTTTTCCTTTCAACTAGCTTGCTTATGGAAGCACATACCCTAAAGCAGTCATTTGTGCAACCTTTGTCTACCATGTTGGGCATTCCTAGGGCTCTTTCAGATAAGAGACTCTTGGGTTGCTATGTTCATAAACACTGGACCAATTCTAATACCATCTGTTTCCTGGCCAAATGTTTGACCATGTGGTATGTACACAAAGGGAGGATATGGGCAACAAACGTGCATTTTATAAACTGTGCTATCATAAAAAGAACACAGAGGACACAAGACTTTGTAATAACGCTGTAAGATGGATTAACTTTAAGTCTAACCCAGTAACAGATGACAATAAACCCTTCCTTATCTAAGAGCTGCTTCAAGGCTTGGCATGGTGGCACATGCCTGGAGTCCTAGCCAGACAGAAGGCTAGGGCAGGAGAACTTAAGCCCAGAACTTTGAGACGAACCTGGGCAACATGGTAAGACTGATGAGATATTTTCAAGTAAGGACACTTGCTGCCAAATCTGACAATCCCCCTGAGTTCAATCCCCCACTCCATGGTGAAAGGAGTGAAGTGACTTCTGTAAGCCATCTGACTTTCACATGTATAGAAGTCACAGTCATGCACCCCCAACACACACACACACACACACACACACACACACACACACACACACACAGAGAGAGAGAGAGAGAGAGAGAGAGAGAGAGAGAGAGAGAAAGGGAAAGATGGGTTGTTCTTTGAGAATGAGAGACATGATCATTATAAGAGATAAGTAATAGAAGGACATTTAAAAGTATATATTTGACTCTGTACTGTGGCCCAAAATTTAATGCCAGCTTTCTTCTTTATGGCATCATCTCTCCATTTCTAGCTACCAACTCTTACCAAGGCCTGGGTTTCTCCACAGATATTTGGTTTGGCTATGTATAGCTTTGAAGGCAAAGACAGAGGGATTTGGGGTTTTGCTGTTGTTGTTGTTCCCTAGGCGAAGATGCCGTAACTCACCAACAAAGCACTTCCTGGTGACCCTACCACTAATTTCTGCTGTGCCTTGAGTATGTTGTGTGATCTCATAGTATCCCCCTCATTCCTTACATGATTAAGATCCTTTAAGAATCCCAAGGTTGTGGCCATGGTGGTAGGGAGAGGGCCCCCTGTATCACATGCCCATGCCTCTAAATTCACCTCCATCTCCAATGAGAACAAATGTGCACATGCAGAGAGGCCCGTTGAAAGCAGCAGAACATCCTCCTCCTTTATACAAGGATGGTGGAGTGTGGGTGTTTAGGGCATTGTGTGTGGTGCCGAGAGTGATTCCTGGGAAGTTAGTTTGTAAACAGGCTGAGCCTCATCACCTTCCCCTAGTGTATTCACTAAGAAGAGATCAAAGCTTTTCCACATGACAGGTGTGGAAACTGAGCAAGGAGCCTCCCTGTCACAGGACTCACAATGCCAGCATTTCTGCACCCCATAGTTAATCCTTCCTGCCACGTCTTCATGTAGGACTTTCATCGGCTTTGACTTTCTAGCTCTGCGTAAGTACAACTTCTAGGACAGCAGAAGTATAACACAGCTAAGACAACTGGAAGAAACATAGGACCCATCACAAAAAGACCACACTCGGGAAGCCTCTGATCATGGACCGTATCTGTCGCTGGTGGCGAGTCATGTCCCAGGAGCTATCCTTCCAGCCTGGCCCTCTCCTTCTCTAGTCTAGGTTCCATCTTCCGCACTCCATAAAGCAGGTGTGTATGCTACTAGCTTGTAGTCTCAGCACTGGAGAGGCGAGGAAGGAAGATCAAGAGCCAAAGGTCATCCACCATTCACTATATAATGAGTTCCAGGCCAGCCTGGAATACATGAGACCCCCATCTCAGACAAACAAATCAAAAAAAAAATCCATTCATGGGTTGACCTTTTCTTTTAATATTTAGACATGTATGAAGGCAAAGAAAAAGATCCTATAAATCCATCTCTCAAAATAAATGGCTAGTGTTCATTTTCTATTTTTAAAAGAAAATTTATGTACTATTTATTCAAGAGATAAGACTTGAACTTCAAAATTAAAAGGCCTGGGAGCACTGAGAGACATAAATATCTCCTAGACTTGAAAACAAATGATAGCAATCTTATCTTTACTGCTTGTCTTGAAGAAGTTAGGGAGAAGAACAAACTGGATGCTTCGGTGGGGGCTTCAGGGGAAGGGCTTACTCATAAATCCGAGGGAGGTGGAGGTACTGGTGGCTTGCAGTTTATCCAGGCCTTCGTTCAGCCATTCTGCTATTCCAAGCATAACCCCTCCGTGAGCACTGCCTTTGTGTTCCACCCAAGCAGGGCTTTGACTAGACTCTAGGGAGAGAAGCTCTTCCACAGTGTTCCCAGGTTGTGTGGGCACAGGAAGAAACGTGATGCTTCTGAAAGCATCTGCTTTTTAAAAACCTAATATCTAGACAGTCACTAAGAAAGTATTAACAAATGATGGCAAGGATATGGGCCAAAAGGAGATCTTATACACTACTGGCAGGGGTGCTGCCACTGTGGAAATTAATATGGGAGCTCCTCTAAAACTTAAAAATAGATCTATGAGACGACCCAGAAAAATCTAAGTCAGCAGAGAGAGACCATTGCACATCATTGCTTATTGCAGCATTGTCCACAACAGCTAAATCATGGAACCAGCCTAGATGTCCAGTGACATAGGAATGAAAAGGAACATATCGTTTATCTCTATATACCGATATGCCTTCTTTCTCAGGCATAAAGAACAAACTCATGCTATTTGCAGGAAAAGGAATACAACCAGAGAGAATCACATTCAGTGAATTAAGCCAACCTCAGAAAGACAAATATCATGTTATCTCTCATGTGTGGTTTCTAGATTTTTCTATAGATGCCTGAAGTCACGCATGTATGTGTGAAGTCATGCATGTGTAAATGGCATGGAAATTGAAGTGAGACTGTCCAGGAATGCACAATTGGTGCCTGGTTTTTAGGAGACTGCTAGAGGCCCCCATATCAGAAGCAGTGGCAAAAACCCTTCTTCTACACCCTCATCCCTCTCCTACGCCTGCACCCATGGGTGGTAAGAACCCATCTCCTGTGTCTGCACTCATGAACCACAAGCATACTCACCTGCTTCCCTCAAAATCTGTTCGGTTAGAAACGACTTCACAAATCATCCACTCCTGCCCCCATTCTTCTAAAGATGAGAAGACTGAGGCCTAGAAAGGAATACTGGTTGTCCCGCATACGAACTGGTCTTCCAAGAAGGGCTGAGAATTTTGAGTAATTTCCCCCAAATTAAACATCTATAAGCACAAAGTTTACCATCTTAACTGTTTTAATCATACAATTTGGTGATATTAAACATGTGTATGATGTGTAATCACCTATCTCCATACATTGCTCATCCTGTAGGACAGAAATATTATCCTTTAAGATCCCCTTCTTCGATCTGTCTGCCACTGCAAACTATCAATTTTATTTTCTGTCTTTGAATTTCCTAGTGTAAGTGAAGCCACACAGTTTTTATCTATGAGTCATTCATTTAATTTACTGTAGCGTCCCCCCAGACTCATTCATGCTGTGCGTTACAGAGGGTTTTTCCGTTTGAAGACTGAATGGTATCGCGCTGTATGGATACACTGCATTCTGCTCATCTACTCAAGTGTTGCTAGACACTAGAATCTGTTGCTAGACATTTTAGTTATTGTGAACAGTATGCATGAACATGAATGAGCTAATACCTCTTCGACAGCTTGCTTTTAATTTTGTTTGTTGTTTTTGAGGTCTTCCTAAGTCTGACCTGGAACTCAGTGTATAGCCAAGGTAATCAATCCTC
Source organism: Lophiomys imhausi (assembly GCA_907164525.1). NCBI lineage: Eukaryota > Metazoa > Chordata > Mammalia > Rodentia > Muridae > Lophiomys > Lophiomys imhausi. The sequence continues at coordinate 3,622,151 of CAJQZJ010016855.1, read as the reverse complement.
TTGGCTAAGTCTTCCAAGTACTTGGATAATGGAGATGATCCACCATGCTCTGCTTCTGCACTTCCTGTATCTACCCAGGAGTAAACGGCTAGATCATATGGTGTGGATATTAGCTTCCCCAAGGCTCATCATATCTACAGATGTGTTCACCTGTCTGTTATGTGATTAGGAGGTAGCGGCTCCTTTATGAGGAGCATTTACAAGAAGGAGGGTAAGTAGTTGGGAGTGTGTCCTTAAAGGGATGCCAAGACTATGTTTCCTCTCTGGAGGAGAGCAGAACTTCCTACCATGTGCTCCTACCACGGTGCTTCCATGGACCCAAGAGACCAGACCAAGTAACTGTTGGCTTAAGCCCTGTTAGCAGGAGCCTAACCAAATGCCCATTTTTGTTGTTGCTGTTGTTTTTAAGTTATTTAAGTCATTTTGTCACATCAATGGGAAGCTGACCAACACATATGACAACTCTAGTTTTAGCTTTCTGAGGGGCTGTCATATCATTTTGCACAGCGACTGTATCATTTTGCAGTCCCAACAATAGTGTACAAGATTTGAGGTGGAGCCCTGGAATAAAATCCCTGTGGATACTGAGAGATACTGTATTTCATTATTCTAATACCATATTTCCTTTATCTTTTCATTCACTGATGGGCTCTTGGGTTGATTCCAAATCTTGTGTACTGTGAGTAGTGCCAAAGGTGAAGATACCCCTTCTGAAACATGGAGTGTGTGTTTTGTTGTTGAGTTTTAGGACTTATCTAGCTAGTGGGGGGTGGGTGGAGTGGTAGGGGAAGGTGGGAGGGACCGGACTGGGGAAAGGGTGGGGAACAGTTCAGAGCAGTGGGGGATAGGATACAGACAGAAGACAACAACACGGATCACAACGGACAATGACAGTGAGATTGGATGGGACACCCACAACAGGGGTGGGAGGTTTGGGGAAGACAGAGAAGGGGGAAGGGATGAGAGAGGGCCAGGGGGACAGGGGACAGATGAGGGGATGACTCTCAGCCCTCTTGTATTGCTAGTGGGTGTGGAAAATGGTTACAATGTTCTAGGATTCAAATTTGTCTTTTTCTTAAATATCTAAATATATCTGTATTCCACAGGAAAGAAAATCCTACTACACGTGAAAGGAAAATATGTCCACCAAAAAGCTTGTAAAAGACAGTTCACAGCAGTTCATTCAGAAACTGGAAAAACTGAACTGTCCATTGTTAGGTCTCAAACTTGGGACAAACAGCTGAGATGCCTATTAACATAGCAAATGGGCACTGGCTGCTAGGTTCTCCCAACATCCCTCAGTCCCTACCTGTTACAGGGTCCTCCTGGTGGGCATGCCCTGCCCCCTACTCTGAAACTCTCCAGCCCAGGGGCTGGGCTTGTCCTTCTCCCAGCTGCTCTTCCCTAAATAATGCAACCATTTTGGCTATATGGTCCTTTTTACTGCTTTGGTCTCTTGGCCTGCTGGCTTCTTGGTCTCCTGACTTTCCCCTCTCAGATCACAATCTCTCCTCACATGGCCTGGCTCAGTCCGGCCATGTTCACTCTGGATCCTCCAAGATGTCTCTGTCCCTGCCTCTGGCTGTTTTCTCCCTTTTATCTGCAATAAACCTTCTCCATCACACCTAGATTAGTCATGTCCTCCTTTCCATTTCTTCCCCCCCCCCATTCAGCCATCAGTAAGAATTAATAATAACAACAAATAATCTGTACTGTATCCATGTAACAAATTACTACTCAACAATATAAGAGAATAAACTCCTGTATTAATGCAGGCTCAATGAATTATACTGAGTGAAGGATCCAGGTATAAAACAATAAACATTCATATAAAGTTCAAAAAGTAGAAAAACTACTTTCTAGTGATAAGGATAAGATAATTGTATGTTTGGTGAGGGTACTGACAGGGAAGAGGCAGGAAGGAGTGTTCCAGAGCAAGGATATGTTCTCTGTGTTGATCTAGATCATCATTAAATATACAGCTAACGGTACATTTTACTCTAGGTAAATTAAACCTAATAAAACACTTTAAATGCAAAGAAAACAAAAAGAAGAACTTTAACAGCCAAGAAAAACACATCTTCATCTAGGCATTTTGAAGGACGACGGATATGACATAAAGGGATATATGAACTATAAAGAAAACTAAAATATAAACAAAAATAAACTAAATATAAAGAAATATAAAAACAAGCTGAAAAGGAATAAGAAGGTTTAGGGCAGTAGGGAATTTTGAAGCCATCAGAATCCAAAGGAAAATAAAAAGGGAAGAGAGAGAAAAAGAGTCACAGGTTATGCCCTCTGGTCAAGCTAGTCTTCTCCAAGAAAGAGCAGGTACTGGCTGGTTCTCACAGATTCCAGTCATTAAGATGTTTACAGACTAAGGATGCTGAGCATTTCTTCAAGTGTCTCTCAGCCATTAGATATTCCTCCTTTGTGAATTCTCTGTTTACCCCTGTTCCCCATTTTTTTGGTTGGATTATTTGGTTTCTTGGCATTTAATTTCTTGAGTTCTTTGTAAATTTTGGATATTAACCCTCTGTCAGATGTGGGGTTGAAGATCTTTTCCCAATCTGTAGGTTGCCATTTTGTTCGAAGGACAGTGTCTTTTGCCTTACAGAAGCTTTTCAGTTTCATGAGGTTCCATTTATTGATTGTTGGTCTTAGAGCCTGAGTTCTTGGTGTTCTGGATTCAGGAAGTTGTCACCTGTGGCAATGAGTTCGAGAGTTTTCCCCATTTTCTCTTCTAATAGATTTAGTGTGTCAGGCCTTATGTTAATGTCTTTGATCCACTTGGACTTAAGTTTTGTGCAAAGTGATAAGTATGGGTTTAATTTCATTCTTTTACATATAGACCTCCAATTAGACCAGCACCATTTGTTGAAGATGTTGTCTTTTTTCATTGTATGGTTTTGGGTTCTTTGTCAAAAATTAAGTGACCATAGGTGCGTGGGTTCATTTCTGGGTTGTCAATTAGATTCCATTGATCCACTGGTCTGTTTCTATACTAGTACCATGCTCTTTTTATTACTATTACTCTGTAGTACCACTTGAAATCTGAAATGGTGATGCCTCCAGGTGGTTTTTTTTTTTTTCTTATTGTACGGGATTGATTTAGCTATTCTGGGTTTTTTGTTATTCCATATGAAGTTGAGAATTGCTTTTTCCAGGTCTATAAAGAATTGTGGTGGTATTTTGATAGTAATTGCATTGAATCTGTATATTGCTTTTGGCAGGACGGCCATTTTTATTATGTTGATCCTACCTATCCATGAGCATGGGAGATCTTTCCAACTTCTGATGCTCTCTTCAATTTCTCAGAGAAATGCAACTCAAGACGACTCTGAGATTCCATCTCACACCTGTCAGAATGGCTAAGATCAAAAACTCAAATGACAGCACATGCTGTTGAGTGAGGTTAAGGAGAAAGGGGAACACTCCTCCATTGCTGGTGGGAGTGCAAACTTGTACAACCACTATGGAAATCAGTCAGGTGATATCTTAGAAAACTTGGAATAGCTCTACATCAAGACCCAGCCATACCACTTCTGGGTATACATCCAAATGATTCCTCACCAAACCACAAGGATGTTTGCTCATCTATGTTCATAGCAGCCTTATTTGTAACAGCTAGAAACTGGAAACAACACAGAAATCCCTCAACCGAGGAATGGATTAAAAAAAAAAAAGTGTGGTACATCTACACAATGGAATACTACTCAGCCATCAGAAACAACGAAATCATGCAATTTTCAGCCAAATGGATGAAACTAGAGAAGCTCATTCTGAGTGAGCTAACCCAGACTCAGAAGGATTCACATGGCATCTATTCACTTATAGTCGGATTTTAGCCATATAGTACAGGATAACTATACTACAACCAATGCACCAAAGGGAACAGGAACATAGCACTTGTTTCCTGTCAATGAGACACTTTGCTCTAGTGGTGCTGCCTTGTAGGCCCCAGTGTATGAGGAGGCTGTTGGCCCTCATATGACTGCTGAACTGGGGTGGGGGACTCATATGTAGGGATACTCCACTCTGGAGAAGTGGGATGGAAGTGATAGGAGGTAGAGGATGGGAGGGTGGGACTGGGAAGGATGGAAAGAGGGCACTGTGACAGAGATGTAACCTGAAGTAATAAATAAACATTTAAAAACAGATGTTTACAGACATCTAATCCAGCCTTATAGCAACCCAGTGAGGCCAACAAACAGGAGAGACACCCTGTAGATTCAGTGCTGGAGCACAGCCCTGCTTGATACCAGACTAAACAACTCTCCATTGCTCCCAGGCCTGAAGCAGCAAAACAGGTGGGGTGTGGAGGACATGCCTGTAGCCAGGAAGCCAAGGGAGGAGGTTCCAAGGGCTGGTGCCAGTGATTAAATCTTGGAGACAGAAACAAACCATGAAGAATCTGAAACCTTAAAACAAAACAAAACTCCTCCATTTTAATACTAAAGAAATGAGAAGCCAAAGCCATGATGTATTTTCCTCAGAATCATAATTTATTATATATATATATATATATATATATATACATAGTACTTACAAAGTATTTTACACTTGAAGATGTTATTCACGTACATTATCCTGATTGATTTTCCCAGTGAGATGGGTAGGAAACAGATAATTTCATTTTGTTTATGTGTTTCCTAATTACAGAGGTAAAGCATAATATTGACCATCTTCTAAGAACACATAATTATTCACATAAGAGTGGGGGAGTTCTTCCTGTCTGGAGCTGGATGGGAAAAGCGAATATGATCTACATGTTTAGCATGTGCACAATCAGCCACACATAGAGATCAGGATGTGACTGGTTTCTCTTACAACAGCGGAATGGCACTCTTTGTGTATCATTATGATTTCCAATCAACATGATACTGTGAAATCATAATATAAAAATACAATAAAAGCAAACTAATATTCCTATTCTCAGCAGGCCTCTGGGACTGGAACGGAATTTATAAAGAGCTAATGAAAATGCAGAAAAGCTTGAAAAACAAGCTTGAAAGAGATTGAATATGATCTGTAAATCCCCTCCCTCCCTGCCTCTGGCTTTCTTTCCTGCCCTATTCACCTGTTTCAAGCCTACTGCTAAGAAAGACTCATTTAGGTAAATATTTAACTGTATTACATTCTCCAGTTTTAGGATCTTTCCACTCCAGTTTCATTATTTAAAGACATTTTGAAATGCATTATGACTCTTTTATGACAATCTTTCACAGCTGTTTCCATGCACATATGAAGTGTACATTTTAAAGATAGAAGCCCTTTTAATACAAAATACAGAAACAGGAAGCTAATGAATGGGTTTTGTGGGCACTGTAGATGTTGGGCTCTGACCCAGGAATCTCAGAATATTGAGGTTGATCCAGCATATACAAAATTTTGACCATCACCTAGATGTACAGTAAAAATGTGGTTGAGAAGACATACCATATTCAGGCCACAGGGCTCTAGAGAGTAATTCACAATTCCTCTGGGAACTGTTATTAGGGGGGAAGGGGTTGGTTTAGTGGGTAATAAGGCCAGAGCTGATGAAGGCTTTCAGCTTCCATCATGGCAATGGTTTCCTGCTGCGCCTCTTGCTCAGATCACGTGAAGCTTTCTAACTGGCGGAGCTTTCCATGAATTTCCGTGTAGCAGATTGCCTGTGACTTGGTGGGGAAAGGGGGGATGGCTCCGACTTCGGGAGCTGAGTGAGTGGGTAGGAATCCTGTGGTCCTCAAGCTTCTTCAGGCTGGCTGTAAAAGTTAATAAATAGTTTCAAGGTGACTCATTTCCTCTCTCCTGTGGTAGGATTTGCTTTTATATCAGACGATAGATGGACATCTTGCTAGCGTCGGTGTTCATGCCAAATATCTCTGTCAAATATGAAAGAACAAAGTCTAAAGCCATAAAAATATGCACCCTATAAAGGTATGGGGGGAACAATTGTTTTATTTTGTTTTGAGTCAGGGTCTCATGTAACCCAAGTGGGCCTCAAACTCTCTATGTATCCAATGTTAACCTTGAACTTCTGATCTTCCTGCTCTACTTCCCAATGCTTTGAGTTTGCAACATGTACCACATGACCACTTTACACCTATACCATGCTCAGGATTAAACCCAGGACTTTGTGCATACTAGACAAGCATTATACAGACTGAGCTAGATCTCCAGCCTGAATGCAATAATCGTTTAAAAAGTAATGAGTAAGTCAGGCAGTGGTGCCATACACCCTTAATCCCAGAGGCAGAGGAAGGCAAGTCTCTGAGTTCAAGGCCAGCCTGGCCTACCAAGGGAGTTCCAGGACAGCCAGGGCTACATAGAGAAACCCTGTCTTGAAAAAACAAACAAATCCCAACAACAGCAAATTCATACTGTTTCCTTCGGATTCAGAATTGAACGATAATTAAGACTCCCCTTCCATTCATATGGTCACTTCACATTTACAAATCTTCCACCCAGTTTCTTTTTTTTTTTTTTAATTCTCCTAAAATGCAACATTCTCTGATCCTTTTCTCTCATTGGCTGCTCCATCATATGCTGCCTTCATTGTTGGCTCTGTCTGGCTATTCCAATGCTTACACATAAACCACAGCAGCAGCAACACTTCTGAAAAAAATTTAGCAGGGGCAGACAGTAAGATAGAAATGGTTCAGCAGTTAAAATAGGTACCATGTGAGTCCTTGTCACCCCAAAGCTGGGTACAGTTTATCCTAGACTTCCAATGAAGAAACAAGGGACACTACCAGACTTAAAATGGGAATTTGTTTGTCATTCAGATTGGAAGACAAAGAGGTCATTGACAATCAAACTTCAGCCAGGGAAATGGACTCAGAAAATCATTCGTAGATATGACACAAGACCCCCCCCCCATGACAAGCTGCTCACCACAGTGAACCCCAGCTGTTAGCTCAGACTCTGCTGCATGGAGATATAATTAAATTCAGCTCAAATCCAAGTTCAACAGCTTTGCCCCAAACCTCTCCATGGTTCCCTCAAGTCCTCAGGATTTTCTTGAAGAGTTTCCTCATTTCTGATCTTCCCACAAACAAAACCTCTTTTGTTCTACTGAAAAAAAGCTGCCCAACACCTACTTGGTCTATCCTGTTCAATATAGTAGCTCCTAGAGACACATAGCTGTTAAAATGAAGTTTCACGGGCTGACAGTGCAGCTTAGTTGGTAAAGTACTTGCCTAGGATGTGTGAGGCCCTGGGTTCAACCCTCAGCATTATAAAACCAGACATGGTGTCGAATGCCTGTAATCCCAGCACTTGGAAGATGGAGACAGGATACAGGAGATTGTGTCTCAAAAGGAGGAGGAGGAGGAGGAGGAGGAGGAGGAGGAGGAGGAGGAGGAGGAGAGAAGATAGAAAAGTTCACTGTTTACAGTTTAATATTCAATTTCTCATTTTCACTAGTCACTGGTTAGCACCTGTGGTTCATGGCTCCAGTGATGGAAGTGTGCCAGAGCACAGCAAAGGCTGTTGGGCAGTCAGACTGTTATTGCATGAATTAGTGAGAGTTCAGTGAGTGTTTGGAGCAAAGGAGGAAAGAGTACATTGTTTCATGAAAAACCTTTTTCTCTTTCTTCTTTTGGTGTTGGCGATTGAACCAGGCAGGCTCTCACACATGCTCAGCAAGAGATCTGCCATGGAGCTCAGCCCCCGCCCATTTAAGCACACTTAGTCACCAGCCTCTTTTCAGAAGTGTGCCCTTCATGATAGTGATGGAGCAACGAGTGTGTTTTCATTTGGAGGAGACTTTTGGGGAGCTGAATCAAATCATGCTGTTGGCACAGGTGAGTGGCTTCCAGTGGGTTTCAAGTGTAAGTTTTCCACAAAAAGGAATCAAACATCTCTCATTAGAAAGTAAATGTTTCTAAAGTAAAAGTATTAACTGAGTGTAGCAAAAAAAAAAACCTAATTAAATTATTTACTAGTATTTATATTGTATTCAATTGGTTTGGTGGTGTTAATCCTTAACCTGCCATTATAAATGAATACATACAGACACCAGATGGATTTTTAACAAACCTAGGCCTGAGTTGTGTAATCCTAGCCCATCTAAGCTAGCTTATAATTCTATTACTCCAATATAACCCCATATATAATACGTCCCTTTGGACTATTATTCTCCATGCTAAGCCGATATTCCAGGCCATGTGGAAGGATCTTCTTTAATCTACCCCATGGTGTGTCTTCCTTGTTTGCTCCCGGCTTTTTCTGCAGCAAGCTTCTTCTCAAGATGCTCTCTGTCTCTCAAAAAGCCCACACACCTTAGTCTTACCTATTTCTGTCTTTGCCCAATCTCCAGGCCTCAGCATTTATTTAACCAATCAGAGTCAAAATAAATAACAGACAGCAAGCAGGACCAATCAACATTTAGAATGCTTAAAACCACCCCATCATTTCCCTCCTTTTGTCTAATAAAAAGGCTAAAACATTTTAAACTCATATAGTAAAAACAATAAGAACAAATATGAAACAATCAAGAAAACCATATATAAAAGGTACACACATAATGTTTAGCCTATTTGTATCAGACAATCTTGAAGAAGAAAAAACTCATCTATCTTGGTGTGTCTAAAGTTCTGAACCTAAATATTTTTAATCATATCCTATATTTCCTTTTAAATCCTAAATAACTCAAGTTCAATTGAAATTTTATAGCTATTATGTCTTCAACCCCATCAAAGACACAAGAAGGGATAAAGTTATTATTTGAGTGAATAGGAAGCACAGAAGAAAAAAAATGACAGTTTGCTGCCTAGACAGTCCCAAATATCTCTCGATACCATTGGAGCATCATCTTCAGCTTTCTGGCCAAGCATATCTCACAGACATAATTGTGTAGCAGGAAATAAGGATTTTTCCCATTCTGTCTTTGAAGAATTAGGACATCAATTTATCCCCAATTAAGCTCTGGTCCATCTTTGGACTGTATATAGTCTGTTGAGAGAGCAGGGACATTTTTGTCCAGTAGGAATTATCTCCTGATGGGAGTTTTGTTTTTTGTTTTTTTTGTTTTTTTGATGTTCATTTTTTTCCAAGTCAAATGGGAGCTATCAGGAGCTGACTATCTTAAAGTCAAACAATTTTTTAAATAATAATATCTTTAAATGCCATTTTCTGTACATCTCTGAGGGTTTGGAAGACATCTATTGATTTATAAATCTATCTATCTATCATCTTTGAACAAAAAAACTGTAAAATTCTATCAAAATTAATCTTATTTTTTGTCAATATACAAAATTATATACCAATGTATCAAAAGATAACCTTATTTTAAGAATAACAATAGTTTTAAGTTTTAGAACAGAGTCAATAATCTATCCCTATATCTTATCATTTCTATATTATATACATATATTCCCTTTCTTTTCCTTTTCAAGTCCCTTCCCCCTATATAAGAAAGAAGGATAGATAAAAGAAAAAGAAATAGAAAAGTCCTTGATTCGAACCTCCTATACCTTGCTTAATAAGACCATTTAACAATTTGTAACCAATCCCCCTAAATAACACCTATAACATATCAAATGTCCAAAATATTATCCCTCCACCTTTTTGGAATGGGGTGTTACTCTCTTAAAATTGCTTCCTACTCAATTGGGATGTAGAAAACCTGTTTGAGGGCCCAAAGGAAATGGAAAAAAATGGTTACGCAATTTAATAGTAACATTTGTTGTCCATTCTCTATATGCTCAGCAATTTGAATGTCCTGAGCAGTTTGTAGTCCATTGAACTTTGGGTGGGAAAGTTCATGGCTTCATTGAAGTCCTGGCTGGAACAGTCTGTGACCTGGACCATCTGGGCTTGTCTTATCTTCTTTGGTGTTTGGTCCCTTTGTCCTGAAAATATATAATTTTTCACAATTAACATATCTCTATTTTTTCTTTCGAGACAGGATTTCTCTGTATATCCTTGTCTTGGATTTACTTTGTAGACCAGGCTGACCTTGGTCTTTATCTTCCAAATGTTGAGATTAAAGGCATGCACCATCACACCCAACGATTAACATATCTCCCTTAGGGTCTAATATCTCTCTTGAAACCAGTTTCCCAGGGGGTGTCCCACATCTAAGGAGACTGGCTTGTGACCCCTTTCTCTTTATATCTTTAAAAATCTCTTTTTAGCATTGCTCAATGACAAAAATATCCTTTTTACCTCCCGATATAGGAAAATCAAAGACATCTAAATAAAAATTCAAGCAAAGAAACAAGAACATTCCAAAAGCCTTGGTCTAATTGTCATCCCATGTTGTAATTAAAGTTCTGTTCATTATTCCTGAAATCTAGCTTTGACTGTATATCCTTGGTGGGCCTTTCCCATATACTCTTGATAAGCACCTAGTACTCAGGTACCTGTGAGCTCCCACTGCCATCAATTTCTTTTGTGTCAGGACTGGCCTCCTTCCTTCCCCTATTGTTTTTTTTTTTTTTTTTTTTTTTTTGGTTTTTCGAGACAGGGTTTCTCTGTTTAACAGCTCTGGCTGTCCTGGACTCACTTTGTAGACCAGGCTGGCCTCGAACTCGCAAAGATCCGCCTGCCTCTGCCTCCCAAGTGCTGGGATTAAAGGCGTGCGCCACCACCGCCCGGCTCCTTCCCCTATTGTTATTGTCAGCAACTTAGCATTCCATCTGTAAGCTCTCTTTCTTAAGCCTATCCTAGGCAAATCTTTCTCAAAATGTATATATAGAACCACAATTGTCAGTGTAAAAATCATCCATATGTTAAGAGAAACAAACTCAATTGGAATCCAAACATATTGAGACATTATGAATTTCTCCATTTTAATTGAGACAGTTCTATTCTCAAACTCTGTTTAGAAGGCTGCTGTTTATTTAGCATATGAAGAGAACTAAGCTTTCACCTTTGTTGTAAGGCAGTAGCTTTTGTTAAAGGAGCCGCTCCTTTGAAATGTATTTGGGTTTGGCTCCCTGCTCTTTGGCTAGGAAATTACTTTTCATACAGGCCTTCTCAGGCTATAAGCATGGATTCTAATTGCCCCATGTTGGGTGCCACCTGTAACAGTAATTTTCTATTTATTATACATATATTTATTAATACTTAACAATTACCTAACAATTGTTTATAAAATTCCTAAATCCTAAACCCAAACCCTGACTCTGAAACTTAGCACCTAAAACTTCTTAGTACCTATAATATAAGCATTTAACATCAACCTAAGGTTTCTCAAAAGGATATTTTTCTCTGAGCATGGGTCCTGATGGATGGCTGGTCTTTATACAATTTTACAGTTTTAAAGTCTCTTAAAGTCTCTGAATTTTGCTCGGCTCGCCTTCATGGTCTTAAGACCAATTAACACATGAAAGTTTTCGAAGCAGCTCACCTATTCAGATGCAAAGGCCCAAAGTCCTGGAGCTCCCCATGTAAGCACTCCCGAATCTCAGGGAGAATCCATCTCCTCTCCAGACCCGAAATGGGTCAACATCAGAGGGTGAAACCTTCTGATGAGATTGTGATGCATGTTTTTCTGCCAGTCGAGGGGAATGTTACTGAGTGATTCAGGAACAGGAGAAAGAGTGAGCCCTCTGTCCACGTGAATCCTGCCTTAAATATCTTCACCTGTCGACAGAAGCTTTCCGTGCACTTTTAAAGTTATGCCCCTGGGCTCAGTCTTTTTCAAAGAAGCTTTTTGCAGAGGGGCGTGAATTCACAGGTGGTCTGAAAATTTGGGCAGGTGCCTCAGGGCATGTCATTCAGATGTTTTTCCCCAGAGGGCTGTGAAATGACAGCAGACCTCCTGAGGGCAGGCACCTCAAAGGGCATATCCTGTCCCTAGCCCTAAGATCAAAGAGGTCCTGGTCCTTGGCGAGTTCCCAAGGACATGTCACTTTGGAAGTAAGTCTTTTATCTTAAAGTCCAGTCTTATTCCAAGTTCCCTATGCTATTATATGCTAACACTAAACCTACCATAAATTTCACCTTTCTCTGTGGGGCTAATAAAAGGTGAGTGACGGGGCTTGACCATGGAAATTGGTGGTGTGCAGCAAGGGCTCTTTCAGGGATGGCTGGTCACTTTAGACAATACGCTTTGCTGAGAATGGGCTCCTACAGGTGAAAGAGGTATGAGTTGCCATTGTGAGTGGCCTGGAAATGCATTTAAACAACAGACATAAAGAGACACTTTAAACACAAGCACTGACACGTGGTTCAGGAGGCATGGTCCCTGTCAGAGTAGAGAATAGGAACAACTTCCAAAAGGGAGCAGTAACTGGGCCTGGGAGGATAGTTCAGTTGGGAAAGAACTTTCAGTACAAGCATGAAGACCTGCAGTTGATTTCCAGATGCCAAGCAAAAAGCCAGATTTGGTAGTGTGGGTGGACAGCTCCTAAGAAATGACACCTGAGACTGACCTCTGGTCTCTGAGCACACTTCATAGGCACACAGAAGTATCTTCTTGTCCGATTTCACCTGGCACCTACATCTACACACCCAGCTCCTTGCACTTGATCACGTTCAATGTTTGTTAAATTAACTAAATCGTTCATGTATAAACATGACCAAATAAGGAGAGAGAAGAATGGTGTTGCAAACAGGAAAGGCCTGAAAACTGACATGGTGGCTTGTGGCCAAACATGCACATGTGGTGTTGATGGAGCATTGTGCCATCAATGCATGAATTGATGCAGAAAGCATGAATACTGAGGGACTGAGACATAGAGGGGTTATTTCACTGACGCCAAAAACCTGGGTAAATGTGGGGCCCAATGTAATTTTTTTTCTTAAAAATTTCTTTTAGATTTAAATTTTTTATTTTACATGAGTGTTTTGCCTGCATATATGTATGTATGTATACAAGTATGTATGTACACAAGTAGTATATATGTATGTATACAAGTATATGTATATATGTATGTATGTATACAAGTATGAATGTATGTATGTATATATGTATATGTATGTATGTATGTGAACCATGTGTGTGCCTGATGTTTGTGGAGGTCAGAAGTAGGGTACAGATCCCCTAGAACTGGAGTCATGGGTAGTTGTGAACCTCCATGTGGATATTGGGAATCAAACTCAGGTCCTTTTCAAGGGCTCTTAATGACTGAGCTACCTTCTCCAACTCCTTTGATTGTAATTTTCATTGGAAGTGTAACATCAGGTTTTTGGTACAAAGAAATCTGAGAATACACACACTCAAATACTTGTGTGTATATGATGATGGATGTGTGTGTGGGGTATGTGTAGGGTGTGCGGGGGTATGTGTAGGGTGTGTGGGGGTGTGTGTGGGGGTGTGGGGGGGTATGTGTAGGGGGTGGGGGGTGTGTGGGGGGTGTGCAGGGGGGTATGTGTAGGGTATGTGTAGGGTATGTGTAGGGTGTGGGGGGTGTGTGGGGGGTGTGCAGGGGGAGTATATGTAGGGTATGTGTAGGGTGTGGGGGGTGTGTGGGGGGTGTGCAGGGGGGGTATGTGTAGGGTGTGTGGGGTGTGTGGGGGGTGTGCAGGGGGAGTATGTGTAGGGTGTGGGGGTTGTGGGGGGGTGGCCGTTGCTGTTAAGGAGGCCAGAGATCCTTGGCAGCTGTTGTTTCAATGATTCTCCATCTGATTTTTCCGAGACAGGCTCTCTCTTTGAGCCCTAGCTGGCTGGTGATGTCCTGAGATCCTCTTGTCATCATCTCTCTCTGGGACTAAAGGCACCTGATGCCACACCCAACTTTCTAGGTAAATGGAAGCTCAGGTTCTCAGGCTGTGCAGCCAGCACTTTGCCCACTGAGCCATGGCCATAGCCTTGAAATGATTATTTTCTAATAAAGTCTAAATTTAATCAACACTAGACCTCAGCAGGGATCAGCCTCGTGTCAACTCTCTCTGACCTCAGTGGTGGTTGCCTGGCACTTTGCCTTCTGTTTATATCGAAAATAAACGACTGCAAATCTTTCCAACCATTATTACTCATTATGCTCAATACTTAATTCTTTCAGCATATCAAATTCTTTGTTTCTAGGTATTTTTTTCTAAAAACATATTCTAACAGTAATTTCAACAGTTCTACCAATTCCTTTTAAGTTCTTAATTTAATGTCTTTATTTTTTTATTTACCCTTATGGCTGTTTCCTGGCCAGGTATAGAGTTCTACATGGAAAGCCAATTCCCTTCAGACTTTAAAGATTACTTCCTAAAGCTGCCTTCACTTTATTTCCCCATCTTGGTGCCATTTTGACTCTTACATTCTTTTCTTTTTGGTTACTTATTTTCTTCTTTTATTTTCTATTTTTATTTTTTTCTTTATTTTTTATTTCTTCAAGTTACATCTCAATCGCAGTCCCCTCCCTATTCCCCCCTCCAGTCCCACCATCAACCCTCCATCCTCTTCCTTTTTTTTTTTTTAAAGTTTAAGATATATCTTATTTCCCCCTACAGTTTCCCCTTTCAGTCCAACAAATGGCTCTTTCTCTTATAATAACAAATACAATACAGTACAACACAGGTAATTAGGCCACAGTTATGAGGGCTATATGGCTTAACGTACATTCCCAATGACCAGTCCATATGTATTTGGTACCTGACTTTAACATTCCACTATCTAACCAACTCCATGAGTTTAAAGTTCTATATCTAACTCAACATTCATACTAATTGCAACACAATTTTAAAAGTATCTTCTTAGATGTATAACACTCTCTTGACTCCTAAACAACTCAAAATGTAATTATGAGACTCTAGCTATCTGTTCTTCAATCACCTCAGAGACCTGAGAGGGATAAATATATCTGATTTTATAGGAAGTACAGGGTCTGCAGCTTCCCAAACTAAGAAATGACATACCAGTGGCTGCCTGGACAGTTCCCATTTTCTCTCCATACATTACAGCATCGCTCTTCAGTCATTTGGCCCCGCTTCTCTGACAGACATTGATTGTAGAGCAGGGGTTATGAAGGACTTGCCTACCCTGTCTTGGCAGGCTGTCGACTTACCTGCTTCCAAGTTTTGTCCTTTTTGGACAGCATTCTGTCTACAGTTGGAGCAAGGGGCTTTTCCTACCAAGAGATAGGCTTGCGACTAATTCAATCATCTCCCACTGGAGATTCTTCGATGCTCATCTTCTACTTGGAGGAGAATAGGGGGTTCTGTCAGGAGTTGATATGTCTCGATATAAAAAATTCTAAAGTTACGAAAACATCTTTGAATGCCATATTCTGCAGATCTCTTGAGGTTTTTGAAGAGGCCCTTTCTATCTCTTATATTAGGATAAGCAGATGTTGCTTGTGGACCCCCCAGGTTTTTCTTCCTTTATTTTTTAAAGTTAAAATAGAACTACATCACTTTCCCCTGATGTTTTTATCCTCCAACCACTCTCATATACCTTCCCTTATGCTCTCTTGAAATCATGGCCTCTTTTTCTTTAGCTGGTTGCTAGTGTGTGTGTGTGTGTGTGTGTGTGTGTGTGTGTGTGTGTGTTTGTGTACAACCTGCTCAGTCTATCTAGTGTTACTTGTGTGTATTTATAAATACAAGTAACATGTAATCCGGTAGTCAGGGCTGAACATTTGCTGTTGGATAGCCAACTGGGGGCTTCATCCTTAGGAAGGACTATTTCTCCCTCTCTCAATATTAAATTGTTATTATTTTGCTTTATGTGTACAGGTGTTTTTCCTGCATGTACATCTATGTACCACATGTGTGAAGTGCGCAAAGAGGCCCGCAGAAGGTGTCAGGTCCCCTGAAACTGAAGTTACAGTTAGTTGTGACTCTCTACATGGGTGCTGGGAACTGAACTCAGGTCCTCTGCAAGAGCAGCCTGTGCTTTTAATAGCTGAGGCATCTCTCTAGTGCTCCATTCTGACTCTTGATAAGTAATTGTTACTGATTTGTGCATGTTAGGTTCCACACTCTCTCCATTTCATGTATGATACATCTAAAAGCAAAGTTTCTTTTATATCACTTTCTTGGTAGTCAATGAAGCTTTTAAATTCAGACATCTTTCTGATCCCTCTTATTCTCTGGCTATGAGGCAGAGCCTCATGCAGCCCAGGCTGGTCTAGAATTTACCACCTAGCTGAGGATGGCCTTGAACTTCTGACGCTTCTGCCTCAAGCTCCTGAGTGTTGGGATTACAAGTCTGTGGCACCACTCCTACTTTATGTGTTTCTGGGGATCAAATCCAGGCCTTAGTGAATTCAAGAGAATCACTCTATCAGTTGATCTTCATCCTTCACCCCATTGCTCTGTAGCTCAGGCTGACCTAGGACTCATTATGGAGCCAGGGGCTACCTGCAAATTCACAGTCCTACCTCAGCCTCCAAGTTTTGGGATTCTGTGTGTGTGCCAGGCTCCATGGGAGGCGAAGTCCCCTTTTAGTCTTATGTCTCAAAATTGTATGTGGGTGCGATCAATGCTTTTGTTTGGTGCTGACCAGTGGAGGTTCCGGCGAGAGAGCTCTCATAGTCTAGACACAGGACTTACGTCTTCTGACACTCCTTATATCATCTGAAGTCTTAAAACAATGGCATAGAGGTCGAGCAGGGTCAATCAAGGTAGTCTGGAGTGGAGAATATCTACTTAATCACAATAGTCAAGTGAGGAAGGACAAATGTTTACAAAATATGAGACCAGTGATGCGGCCATAGAAATAGCAATGCCTAGCCGGGCGGTGGTGGCGCACGCCTTTAATCCCAGCACTTGGGAGGCAGAGGCAGGCGGATCTTTGTGAGTTCGAGGCCAGCCTGGTCTACAAAGTGAGTCCAGGACAGCCAGGATACACAGAGAAACCCTGTCTCGAAAAACCAAAAAAAAGAAATAGCAATGCCAAGATCCAACTAGTTAGGCTAGCACCCTGACAGTTTAGCAATCAACAATCGAATACACAGAGACACACCTTCATACATCGTACCCCAACACTCCTTCATGTACGGCCTAGGAGACATGACCAGTGCTTCATAGTGAGAGGGGAACAGAACTCAAACCTGAATTAACCTCTGCTGGCAGCTAGACCCTGGGAGCTTCTTCCCGAGTATCATCGGAGGGTATGTGGTGCTGGGGAAGTAAGTTGGGAAAACATTGCCCTCTCAGCCCTAGGGTGAACTTACACATGGGTTGGAAAGACCCAATGACAGAGGCAGAGTAGCAGCTAGAAAGCAACCCTAGGCTTGGATCAGGGAGCCCTGACTTCCCTACGACCTATGACTAACCGTCAATTACACTAGCCACAGCACTTCTCTGGAGTAAGATCTGAGCATCCCCGTGGTCCCTTTGAGATTCAAGGGGCTTACAGAGCTATTTCTGTAGTGTGAGATGAGCAATGTCTGGCACCCACAACACAAATCAATCCCTGACCCTCTGCAGAGAAAAGCAAACTTTGATCTCCTTCCTAAATAGCTTGGGTTTTTTTGTTTGTTTTGTGTGTGTGTGTGTTTTTGTTTTCAAGAGGATTGTGAATTCAACAAACAAACCTAGATTGGAGTGAGGAGGCCTGGGTTCTCCATACACAACAGACAAGTCTTGAGAACCTGAAAGATCACTGTGCTCTTGGTATTGGTCTTCTTTTATTTTCTTTTTAAAGTCTTATTTTTATTATTTTAAAGTATGTATAGTTATGCATATGGCTATATGCCTAGAAGTTCAGGTGCCTGTGGAAACCAGAAGTGTCAGATCTTCTGAAACTGGAGTAACAGGGTGTTGTGAGAAGCCTGACATGGGTGAGAAGAACTGATCCAAATCTCTGGAAGAACAGCAAGTGCTCTTAAACACTGAGCCTGCTCTCTGGGACCTGATACCAGGCTTCTTAACTGTGTACGGGAGAAGCCTGTCCTATGTTGCCCATAATAGGGCTTTGGTTAGCATCTCGTTTGATGATCCAAAGAAGAATTTGTTATAAAATATTCTATCAGTGTAAGCTATTTGGCCATAATCTGCCCGTCTTAAAACAAGATTCCAGTACCTTCAGTTCCACAGGAGAAAGCAAACAGGAGGAAGGATCTAAGGGCCTTGATACAAGCCACAAGGTAGAATGAGCCCCTGGGGGAAGAAGAGTCTATGCGATCTGCAGTCATAACCTAAAGTCAAACCTTGTCTGCAAGGATAGACATCTAACATCTTTCCAGAAAGGAAAGGAAGATAAAGGTCACCTACAACACAAAGAGATAAAAAGGAGAGGAAAAACACAAAACAGAACTAAGCACAATTAAATAAAGAAATAGAGCAAACGGCTGTTTGCAGACTCCAGGATACTGTTAATTTTAATAACGTGGACATAAAGGAAGATTTTGTTTGCACACCGGGAGAGGTTCTGCTCTTGGATAGATAAAGCTCAGTGTGTGTCCATTCTAAAGCTTTATTTTGTATTGATAAGACTAATTATTAGTAAACAACACTATTGCTTCATGACTTCAATGGGTCATTACATCCTGAGGCAAGAAGGTATAAGAGCTGCGGGAATCTCATCTGGGACCACTCAAGCTGAAGAAGGCAGGGTTCCCAGAGTGCTGCTTCTGATCAGGTAATCCTGCAACGGGACAGGAGGCTTTCTGTGAGCACCAGTCATTCTCTGCCAGTTCCCCAGTGGGTCAGAAATTACAAGTCACAGCTCCATTGCTGCTTCGGGGGTGATTGTTACAGAAATGTCTTATTTAAACTGTTTATTTTTAACATCATCATCAATATTAACTGTTGTATGGGTATGCGTACATGTGTGTGTGGCGCGTCCATGCATGAATGAATGTGTGAGTGGGTGCCTGGATGAGTGCGTAATGTGCATGGATGCGTGGGTGATGTGCATGGATGTGTGTGTCCATGGCTGCATGGGGAGCAGAAGTTAGGGGACAGCTCTGTGGAGTCAGGTCTCCCCTTCCATCTTTCCATGGGTCCCAGGGAAGAACATAGGTCTCCAGGCTAGCACACCAAGCCCATTTGCCTTCTAAGCCCTCAGGCCTGAGTTGTTTGTTTTCTTTCTGCTCTTATTCAAAGAGACTTAGTTGGCTTTGGTGGCCAGCAGTGTGGGATTCTGTGAACTGGTCTCTGTGAAACTTAGAGGAAGTTACAGAATCTCAGTGAATGTCAGTTTGTCTGTCTGTAAAACATGTTACTGATACTTAGAGTGCAGTCTAGTTACAGAGGTCAAATCAGACGATAGGGCCTCACCAGATGTCTAAAACTGAGTTAGAGTAAGGGAAGAGATGTTGGATTCCTTTCTTTCAGTCAGTCTGACAGTTGAGTTCCAGCCATTTGCATTTCAAAGGCTTTCAGGGATTTGAAATCACAGGGCACTTTTGAAAGGAACAGTCAGCAAAAAAGTGCTAGGTTCATGCAATCATTTTTTTAAAAAATAAAAGCAAATAGAAAAGGAAGGTTACCCCTCTGTGACTGTCAGACCCAAGCGCTCACAGCATTTCATGTTAGAGTTCCCAGAAGTCTCCATTTTGGATACACCACTGCACCTTTCCCCCAGCCATCTGTTATTTGAGATTTTATTATCTGTTTTTGATAATAAAGCATGGTTAAATAAGAATTCGATGAATTCTTCATTTTCATAGTTTTTTTTAACTACTGTCGCTTAGAATTGCAGTAAAGCGTAGTAGAATGGGAGGCCACGTGGGTGATGACTGTCTTAACCTTCTGCCACAGTGGTGCCTACTGTTTCTCGTGGAAATTCTACAGATTATAAAGGACACTGCGCATTCGACAAAGGTATTTTTAAAACTTGAGCATCGCTTCCTTGACAAGGCCACTGAGATCCAGTGAGGCTCGTAGCTCAGCACTTGCTGAATGTGTTTGGCAAAGGGCATGGACTACTCCCAGGAGGCAAAAGGAAGTGGAGCTTTGGGTGTCATATTGGCACCCACAGTTGTAGTCTGCCATCCTTCAGAATGGTAAAAAATAAAATAAATGAGAGAAAATTATTAACTGAGGCATACTGCTAGTACCACTAGGAGGCATTAAAAAAAAAAACAGTCTCACCAACCATGGGGGGGGGAACAACCAACACACAGAAAAATGTACAAAGCTGTAAACTGATGAATCATAAAATAAATATTAAAAATCATATAAAAAGATGCTCGACTTCATAGGTAGCTTTTTAAATATTAAACTGAATAAATAGCATTTTTTTGACAAACTTAAGTGTCCTGGTATAGGAGGGCAGTAGTCTTGAGTTCTACCAAAAGAATGGTAGAACTCTCAAAGGGAGAGCCTTCCAGAAGATGGGGATTCAAACGACAACGGACTTACTCCATGAATGCAACAGAATGTGTGCTTTCATACCAGACAGAAGAAAAACAAAGAACACTCTCTGTAGCTGGCCTGGGTCTGAGAAGCTGCTGGGTGCTTGGGTTTATGTAAGACTACACACAGGTGTCTCGTGAGCTGTGTGCAGGCTCTTCACCAAA
The DNA here is from genome assembly GCA_907164525.1 of Lophiomys imhausi. Classification (NCBI taxonomy): domain Eukaryota; kingdom Metazoa; phylum Chordata; class Mammalia; order Rodentia; family Muridae; genus Lophiomys; species Lophiomys imhausi. The sequence goes on along the minus strand of CAJQZJ010016855.1, from coordinate 3,601,809 downwards.
CTGCTTATCTCTGGGATGTGGGTTCACTTCATATTTCCTGCTCTGTGTTGATATTTTAGTGATTTGTAAGTTTTTTATAATGAAAGGGGAAGCTAGCAAATATCCTTCCTTCCTTCTTTCCTTCCTTTCTTTTTTTAAAGTGATGTCAAAAAGGTTTAAGAGTTGGATCTAGTTAACAGCTGGTGACAGGTAGCAAATGATTCCCGGTCCCTGTAAACCGCAGGCTTTCTTATCTACAACTGTATTTGGGCCATCTGTTAACTTTACCTTCAACATTAAAAAAAAAAAAAAATCTCAGTGTTTGAACTGCTTTATTTCACTTCCTGGACTTTAGACGGCCCATTACCTAACCTGTGAGGAAATGTACCCACGTCGCCCTCTGGGGACCATCTTGGAGATAACATGGGAACTCGGGTAGTTCACAAACTGTCCACTCAGTCTGATAAGTCCTTCTTTCTGCCTGCTGTAGTTAGGGTGCAGGCATTTGTCCAGAAGGGCTGGAAGGTAAGAATAAAACCTCATAAATTGAATACCTGTGATTCCTACATTAAACTTGATATTATCATCATTGTAAAACCCTAATCTACTTGGAAATATTTTGATGTGGTATCTAAATTCCAACATCCTTCTCACTGGTCCACATTGCAGGTCTAGGAGATACCAGAGACTTTAAGGAAAAACTTGTAAGGGCACTGAGGGCCTTGAAATCAAAGCATTGAATTTTCATCTCTGCAGAGAGAGAGGAAGATGGCTTCCAAATACGTGCGGCTGTTCTTACTGCTGAGCTGGGTAGCTGGCCCCGAAGTCCTGAGTGGTAAGTTCAGCCAGTTAAGGAAGGCAGCCGCAGGCAGTAAGTACATAGTGCAACACAGCACAGCATCCACTCACCCTGATCAGGCATTTCAGGAAAGAAATATCAAAGATGAAGATGAAAACTAGTGTGACATATCAAAGGCTCTATAGTCAAACAAACTCCAGCCCGAGATGGCCGTAAGCCACACTTAAATCAATGGTTGCAGAATACATTTTGCCAGTTTGTTGTGAGTGATGGAGAGACTGCTTGAAGAACCTGACAGGCATCAGACTGTCTGTAGCTGATAGCTATCATCACAACGTCCAAACATTTACACACTGTTCTCTTATTTTAACATATTACAAAGTCCAGTTTACCAGAGACCTGCATGGCTAGTCGCCTCTGTGACTATTGTCTATTGTATACTCACGGACCAAGCACTAAGGACAGGGAGGGTCCCAGTGACACTATGGAATGTACAGTAGAGAACGCAGGACAAGGCAAGCTTGAGTGTGCCAATAAAAAATACCACAGATGATCAGGAATGGAACGAGATGAAATGGGGGCTCCTCTGATGTAACGGCTTTGTTGAATCTATGAGAAAAATGAGGGCAGAGAAAGACAGTCTTGCTAAAAGTCATGCTGCTAGACTACTTGGAGCACCGAACAGCTCATGGTGCTCTGGCCAGCTCCTAGTCTTGGTCATCTTCCCCAGCCCCATAGCCTCGCTGGGAGTTGGAGGTAGTAGTGCAAAAATTGCTTGCTTGAATGTCGCTTCTGTTGAGAAAAGAGGCCACTGAAAGACCCATTGAGTCCAGAAACCTCTGGAATGGACTTGGCTGAGGGGATGAATGAATGCAAGCAAGTGTGAAGAGAAGTAGAGCTTTGTGGGCATCCATTGAAGGCTGTGGTCCTTGCCACGGCCTACCCTTGACATGGCCTTGTATGGTACTTACTGCCCCTGACCCACACCTGCCTCCAGCTGCCTGCTCTCTCACCATTTATGGCTGCTCAGGACCCAAAAAATTCAACTGCTGTTTCTGCACACTGCAAGAATAAACCAAATGCTGGGAACTGGACCCCGTCCTTGCTGTCTTCCAGCCACTTCTATATGCTGCTTGGGGGCTTCCCTGACCTCTGGCTTTCCTTAGGGGCTTGACATTTACCCTGGCTATATTCAGGAGAATGAGATAAGACTCTTCAACCACTTTCCCAGGACTTCTCTAATCTCTTTGGGTCTCCCCTCAGGAGTTGATAGAGCCAGAACATTTACCATAGGTCCTTCTATGGCTCTTTTCCAGACAGATCTTCCTCCTAGCTGTCGAAAACCTTTTTGCTTATTGTTACTTTCCTGAGAACTGTGCTTAAAACAGATCCCATATATTCTTTACACAAAAATTTATGGAAAAGATCTAATCTTGGACTTAAAGTAGACGTGGAGAACTTAAAAATTGATTTTTTTTTCTTTCAGCAGAGGCCAATAGCCAAGATCAGAGTTCTATGTTCCATACAATAGTTCCTTGCCCTGGCCTGTGACTGCCTGGGACCCAATGAGGAGAAACAGAGACACATTTAGAGACAATAGAAACTACATCTGGTTAATGTTTTCAGAAATATTCCACCTTTTTATCATAATAATGGTGATGGTTTTTAATAGTTATAATTCTAGCTGAGTCTGGTGATGCATGCCTGGAATCCTGGCTACTCAGTACAGTGCAGGATGATCTCAGAGTCCCAACCTCCCTGGGTTACACACAATTCAAGGCCAGAGTTGGAAGCTTAAGCAGACCCTGTCTCAGGTTAAAAAAAAAAAAAAAAAAGGACACAGGGCTAGCCTGCAGCTCTGCAGCTCTGTGATAGGGCCTTTCTACCATGTGCCAGACCAATCTTCAGTATCACACAAGAAAGCTATAGCTCTAACCAGATGTCATTCAACAATTACTTTTTGCTGAGCAGCATGCTAACAAATATGCATGAATTTTGTATGCATTATCCCACCAACCCTCCAGGCAACCCAGTAGGGAAAGTGTGAGTTGTCAGTTCATTGTGCAGACAAGAAACCAGAGTTATAAGAGTTTAGGAGAGTAGAAAGACCACTATTGGTGTAGAGCCTAAGTGCTGGGACCGTCCCTTCTTCTTACCCCATGCATAGCAATGAGGAACATTGACATCTTTGGTAAAGATGTGAAAGATCCTGGGGTGCTGCGAAAGCAGTGGCTCCCCCAGGCCCCACTGCACTCCTGTCTAGTAGCCTCAGCAGGATCTGTTCCCATTCCCATCTCTCCAGGGAGTCTAGGTGTTAAATAGGGAGGCTGAATGAATCTGAGTAGCTTTTGGGTTTTTGCTTTTGTTTTTTAGACATAACTTGAGCATGACTAAGCATGTGGCTGGAGTCTCAACTCAGAGCCACACTCTAGGTCATATCTTACCTCTTTTTTTATTTGCTGTGGGAGTGTGAGGCCCAACAACTCCTTTGTGCCTTGTTTCCTCATCTGGGATGTGGTGGTAATATCAGGAACTACTTAATGGGATGAGGGTGAGTTCTAGAGTATTAGCAAAGTGCCCAGAGCAGGACCTGGAACCAAGGAATGCTGGGAAAATGTGTGACTTGGTAGAAGGCACAGCAGCACGGGGCCTCAGTGGGAAGAATTTCTAGGAGCTGAGATATTCTCACTAGGTGGGGAGCATGTTGGTAGCTACAATACTGCTGGGCTAAGGTGAGAAAGAAAGATGGAGAAGACCAGAGGGGTAGAGAGAATGGCAGGTAGAGGGGCAAAAATGGCACATGAAAGCATGGAGAAAAGCAAAAGAGATAGACAAATTGAAAGACAGAAAGATCGATGCACACACAGACACAGAGAAGCAGAGAACCTGATGGCAGAGACAGAGTATTGCCTGCCTGGCTGGAGGCTTGATCATCTTAGTCTCTATCCTCTGACCCGGCTGGATCCTCTGCTTGTGACCCAAGATGGCTGCCCTCATGACCTCAAGTCAGGGGAAGCGACTGTCATGGTGTAGGAAGATCAGTCCTGTGTGTTTGCCCACAGAATGCCAACAGATACACTCCAGGTCACATGAGAGGACAGAGTGAATTGTCCTCTGCTTGAGCACAGTGTTTAGCAGGGCTCTGGTCCTTACACTAAGGCACCTTTCTTTACACGATTATCCATGTGATCAGCACCCAGGTCCTCACACTCAGGGGTGGAGAGTTTTGGCTTCTGCTACCTCTCTTCCAGAACATTCTAACCAGCATTAGATTAAAGGGTATGCTTCCTCTATTAGGTTATCTCATTGCTGTGACACCCTATAAGAAGCAGCTTCAGGGAAAGAAGGGTTTCTTTGGTAAACCGTTTGGAAAATACAGTCCACAGCCATAGGGAAGTCGTGGTGGCAAGAGAAGAGAGTTGACAAGTAGTGGGGTTGGCCATGGAACCTCAAGGCCTACCCCCAGTGACCCACCTCCCCCAGTGAGGCTCCGACTCCTAAAAGTCCTGTAGGCTTTTAAAACAGTGTTCTGGGGGAGCAAGCTCTGAGACACATGAGCCTGTGGGGGACATTTCACTCCCAAACCACAACAAATGCTTCTTTGGCGATTCTTCCTGATACCTGATCCCATTTCATTGCTTGGCTTTTTCAGAACAGGAACCAATGATCAGCCTTGTCCTGGCTGAGGTTTTAGTGCTATAAGAAAGCACCGCAGTCAAAAGCAAGTTGGGGAGGAAAGAGTGTATTTGGCTTATATTTCCACATCATGGTCCATCATCAAAGGAAGTCAGGGCAGAGACTCAAATAGGGTGGGAACCTAGAGACTGGAGCTGATACAGAGGCCATGGAGGGGTGCTGCTCATTGACTTTCTTAGCGTGCTTTCTTATAGAAGCCAGGACCACCAGCGCAGGGGTGGCACCACCCAGAATGGGCTGGGCCCTCCACGTTAATCACTTGTTAAGAAAATGCCTTATAGCTGGATCTTACAGAGGCATATTCCCAACCGAGGTTCCCTCCCCTCCAATGACTCTAGCTTCTGTGAAGTTGACATACAACTACCCAGCATGAGTCTCCTTAAAAAGGTTTTGGTTTCTCAGTCTGTGCCCACTGTCCTTTCCTCACCGTAAGTGCCTGGCAGATGCAGAAGTGTTCAGGAGCTTTGACCCTTATATAACCTGCCCTTTTTGTATGCACCATGGGCAGCTTTTGTATGTAATTGCAGCGTGGGGTAGATGGGCATGGGGAGGTCTGGGTGGACCCTGGAGGAATTGGGGAGCGAGGGCCACCCCACTTCATACTTTTATTGTTGTTTGTTTGTTTTATGGTTTTTGTTTTGTTTTTTACACTTGCTGCTCTCAATAAACAAACCTTTTCTACAAAAATAATTTTAAAAAAGATAAAAAAAAGCTTTTGGTTTCCAAAGTCATCTACTTTCACAATACAATTTTTAGGATCTAAAAAACAAACAAAAAACCAAAAACTTTGGTTTCACCCGGGTTTGATGGATTCCTATAATCCCAGCACTGAGGCTGAAGTGGAAACATCTCTTGGAGTTCTGCCTGGGTTACATAGTAAGACACTCTTTCAAATGACTTTTTTTTTTTTAGGAAAAGAAAAATGTCAAATTCAAAACTTAACAATTCTTTTTCTTTTTTCTTCTTATAAAACAAGTTGAGGCTTCTGAGCTCGTAATCATTTGTTATGAAGTTTCTGACATCTCATTTTTGCATATTTATAATTCACAGATCGGAAGGGTTCCTGGTAGAAACATGTTTCTTTTTGTTTGTGTTTGTTTTCTCAGATCATGGGCCTGAATCTAAAGATTAGCTTTTCTATTTCAGAGTGTGAGATGTTTTGTCAGGTAGCCATCTTGTCCTGCTTCATCTCTCTGAATTATTTTGATAAAAATCAAGCTTGGGTAAACTGCTTAGCCCGATGCCCAGCGTGGGCAGGCTGGCGACGGGCGGCAACAGGGGAATTAAATGCTTCCTTTTACTTAAGGTAAAATTGTGTTCATTCTTCTAGTGGTAGAAATAAATGAGGCTCTTTGCTGCTTGGTATCAGTGTTTGTCAGGTAACTAACCTCAGAGCCTTTTTGTGATGATTAATCTACACTGTCAACCTAACTAAATTTGGAATTAAGAGACACACCTTTGAGTGTGGCCAGAGAGGTTTAACTGCAGAAGGAAGACTCAACTCTAAACATGAGGAGCACCATCTCATGAGCTGGGGTCCTGGGTTGAATGAAAAGAAGAAAATGAGATGAGTACCAGCATCTGTCTCACTCTGGTTCCTGATTGGAGACAGAGTCTCCTTAACCACTACTTCATTCTCACTCTGGTTCCTGATTGGAGACA
>CAJQZJ010016855.1:3561100-3595663 GCA_907164525.1 Lophiomys imhausi | reverse complement strand
TGGTTCCTGATTGGAGACAGAGCCTCCTTAACCACTACTTCATGCTCCTGCTGCCTGGCCCTTCGTGCTTGGACGGATCCTATCTCCTCAAGCCACTAGCCAAAATAAACCCTTTTCTCCTCCAGCTGCTCTTGTCAAGTCTTTGGTCATCAAAGCAATGAGAAAAATAATGAATATGCCTTCCTTCCATTCCTTAGCTCAGTTCGTGATTATTCACTGTTCACAGATTCATGCAATGGATCTAAATCTGTAGAAAGCATCCTGTTCCAAATCAACTGATTCCGGGGAGGATGCCGCTCTAGAGGGCAAGAAGAGCAAGCTGAGAATGCTCCTCCGTGCTAAGCAGCCAGGGCTGTCTGCTTGGGTCAGTTGGTAGATGTGTAGCTAGCACGCATAAAACCCTGGGTTGGACCTCCCACTGCAATGTCTGCAATCTCAGCACTCGGGAGGCACAGGAGGAGGATGGGAAGTTCAAAGTCATTCTCAGCTACTTAGTGAGTAGAAGGCCATTCTGGGCTACATGAGATCTTATTTTTTAAAAAGGTGGGGAAGGGAAGGAGAAAGAGAGAAGAGAGAGAAGGGAGGAGGAAGAGGGAGTGGGACAGAGAGAGGAAAAGGGAGAGAGAACACCAAGGAGCAGGGAGCTTACCTGAAATCATGTGTAGGCCCTGGAGATTTTTAGGCAACAGATAAAACAGTACAAAGAATAAATAAGTGATGTAATCACCTGACTGGGAACAACAGCTCTAGTCTGTGGACATGACTGGGGAAGACTTTGCACTGCTCTAGAGGGTAGGTGTGCGGCCCCGTCGTCACAGGGCTCAGACTGCTAGCCTGGGAGCCCCTGGCCATCAGTCTCTCTTCACGTCTGCTCACCTCTTCTTCACCAATTCCTAGCTCTGGTGGCAGAGGCATTTGCCTGCTGACCAGTGAAAAACTGGAGCCTTCCTGAGTCACAGCCTCCTTTGCCACAAGACCTCTCTCATTCAGATCTCCTACACTCCAGGCAAACTTAGGGGCTGGCTATTTCTGACATTTTCTGACATAACCTGACACATTCCTGCCTCCATGCCTCTGCCCAAACCATTTCTTTTCTCTAAAATATACAAAGTCCCCGTTCCTTGCTGTTGAAGCACAACCTACCCATATCACATCCAACTAAGTTGTCATTTATCCCATGCCCTTCCACAAGAGATTTCTCCTAATACTGCTCCTAACTCCTAGTTTATGTCTCTGTCTACTTAGCCCTGCTCTGTCATTCTTCTGGTTACTTGAGTGTGTCCACTGTAGTTACAGATCTTGAACTAGGGAAATGGCAACTGTTGATTGGCACTAAGGCCCCAGAGCACACAGTGCGCTAAAACTCCAATGGCTATAAGATCTCCTTAATTTCTTCTTTGACAGCTAGGCCATAGCAATATTTGGGTTTCTTAGAATTACTGTTGCTTCAGAGTGTTCAGTGGTCCCAGGAAGTTTGATTTCCCCTTCCCTCGTAAATAGCCACCCTGGTAAAATGTCCCTTGGTGAAGGCTGGGAGAAGAGTAATAATTAAATTGTTTTGATTTTATTTCGTTCTCTCTGTCTCTCTGTGGCTCTGGCTCTGGCTCCCCCCCCCCCCCACACACACACACCCAGGTGTATGTGTTTTGAGACAGAATCTCATGTTACCCAGGTTGTCCTCAGTCTCACGATGTAGCCAAGGATGGTTTCAAATTCCTGTTTCTTCTACTTCATAATCTGAGATAGGATTACGGACATGAACAGCACCCCTGGTGTGTGCCATGCTAGAAATCAAGCCCAGGGCTGGCTTTGTGCGTGCACAGCAGGCATCCGTCAGCTTGCCTAGGTCCCCAGGCCCACACAGTGTACATTATTAGCAGCTCAGCGGGGTCCTAATGAAGGAGACGCTTCCCTTTATTGAAGGTGTTCTAGACCTCATCATGGGATTGGCAGAGTATTTTGGCATCACAATCTGTAACTGCCTTTTGTTTCTGTGCAGATATCTTGAGACCCAGCTGTGCTTCGGGGTGGTTTTACTATCGTTCCCACTGCTACGGATACTTCCGGAAGCTAGGAAATTGGTCTCATGCTGAGGTAAGAAGTTTGGACTATTGGTTTCTTTTAGAGGAAGGGGCCAGCTAGAGCCCTGGATCGTATTTAAGTTAAATTTAAGGGTTCTTCCTCTGCCCTAAGGAGAAGTCTCATGGTTGACATGAAGCAAAGAGAGCTGTCTGTGCTCAGCTCCTTCATTTCTGTGAAGACTAGTGCTGTAGATACTGTGTGTTCAGTCCCTCAAAGGACTGCATGGACACAGAGTGCATAGGACGTAGCCATGGCCCCCAGAAAGCTACAAGTACACAGATCAAAGGACCACGAAGAGTTGAGGAACTTATGCAAAGATTAACTGAATTCCTCATGGGACTTTCCAGAGAGAGTGATGTGGAAACACCTGAAACAGGGGTCCAGGATTCGAGGCAAAATGCAAAGAAATGGAAAAAGAAGGTGTCCACACTTGACACAACCCACACATGCTTGGATTTTATCCTCTCCAGCTATGTGTAAGATATCTCCAAATATCCAGTCTGAGTGAGTGGAGAATTGCTGCTGTATCTCCGGCTTGTGACTGATTGACACATATAGGTACAACATGGCATGGTCCAGGCCCAAAGTGGCCTCAAGATTCCTGTAACTCAATAAAGAAAGGAAAGGAACAAGGGTGAAGTACCCACCATGTGACAGCTAATGACTCATTGGACTGTGTTCTCTGACCTCCAAAACTGTGTGAGAACAGGGCATAGTGGAGCATACCTAAAGTCCTAGCTCTTGGGAGCTGAGACATAGTGGCCATGAGTAGTTTGAGGCCAGCCTTGGCTACATAGGGATGCTTTCCCTCAACAAACAAGTGAAGTCTGAGTTGTGACATTTAAACAGAAAATTTCATTGCAGTGTAAGCAAAAATGATCTCCTTTTGATTAGACTAAGAAAAATAGCAGAGATAATAAGGGAACAAAATGTCTTATTGAGAGGAGTCATGAATAACTGGGGGCAGAGAGAGTGCGAGGAAAGAGCAGATTCTGGAATTAGGAGGAAATTGTCCCTCAGAGAGATGAAGTAGCTTGTGAAGGTCACTGGGACCCTCTGGCCCTAAATCTCCTTCGAGCTGCCTCATCCTCTGAGACCCTACACTATGGCCTTTTGCCCTCTATCTGACAGAAATCACCTGTGGGGTTTAGAACCCAGTTTCTGAAGTGTGTGGGGAGTGGATCCATCCTGCTTGACATACCAGGGCTCCAAGGAGAGAGCTGTACACTCACGGCATCATTAATGGGAACTCTTCTTGCAGCTGGAGTGTCAGTCATATGGAAATGGATCCCATCTGGCATCTGTCTTGAATGGAAAGGAAGCCAGTGTCATATCAAAGTATATAACTGGCTATCAAAGAAACCTGCCTGTGTGGATTGGCCTGCATGACCCAGAGAAGGTAACCCTAGGTTTGGCTCACAGAGCCTCTTGGGAAACCCAGGATAATAAACCTTTCATGAGCAGTGGCCTCCTAGCCTACAAACAGAACAGTAGTAGCCCATCAGCCAAGCACCTCCAATGATGAAAGCCAAGGAATAAAGGTCAGGGACCCCATTCTTGCCCTCAGTGGAAGAAATAATTAAATAGATCATTTTTTGTGAAACTTTTAATTAAGGTCCTCCTGGATCTTCAGACAGAAAATGACAATTTTATAACCGCCCCCCCCCAAAAAAAATGGGAGATACTGAGACAGAGACAGAGAGGGAGAGAGAAAGTATGCAAGCTGATCTTCTAGAAGATTCAGATTGGTTTAATTGTTATTAGGTCTTGATCAAATGTTCAGCTAACGTCTTTCTTAGAGTCTGTCACTTTTTCGTTGTTCTTAACTCTTCTCTGGACCCGTGTCGTCTTCTGCATTGGCCCTTGACTGTGACAAGTGCCTCCTCGGATGTCTGTATTTATGGATTTGGGTTGGGGCAGTTATACCCAACCGAAATGGAAACAAAAGAGAAAAAGCCACGCTTTCTGATTCTGATGACATTGCTGGAGACACCAATGATCATACAACTTATTCCACGAACATGTAGTCACCCTCTGGCAGCTTTCCGTGAACTGCTTCGTGCTTTCTCTTTTGAGTACTGCAGAAAAACAAGTTAAGGTTTTTTCTCCTATAACTGCTGCTTAGTTATTTTCTTTAAATGGTATTAGTTTCACTTTCACAATGTTTACTTTTAACATATTTTTATTTTCTATGTGTATGTGTGTACCTGCACATATGCATGTGCCTGGGGCGAGGGGAGGTCAGAAGAAGGTATCGGGTACCCTGGAACCGGGGTGACACAGTTGTGACCTGCCATGTGGGTGCTGGGAACCAAGCCTGGGTCCTCTGGAAAAGCAACAAGTACTTCTAACAGCTGAGTCGTCTTTCCAGCTCCTCTATCTTTTGAGACAGGGTCTCATTGTATAGCTTTTGCTGACCTGGGACTCCCCATATAGACAGGCTGGCCTCGAATTCAGAGATTTTCCTGTCTCTGCCTCCCCAGTGTAAGGATTAAAGGTGTGTGCCGCCACATCTGGCCATTTTTTTTTCCAATTTTATGTATTTCCTTTGTTGTCAGTCAAAACCCTACATTCAGACACAAGCTATATATTTACATCTATTTCTGTCAGATATTTTTGTAGGTTTTTTTTTCACACGTGTGACTATGAGACACAAGTGACAAATGAACGTTCTAAAATGGTTCTCTATCTCTAATGATTGAGGAAATGCAAGTTAAAATGATATAATTTAACTTAGATTATCAACACTTTGTATAATGAGTAATATCTTCAAGATATAGAGAAATTGTCTTTGTGCCCAGTCGTTGGGGATATAAGTTTGTATAAATGGGCTGTTTTTGGAATGTACTTTGTCAATGGGTATTGATAACCTCAAAACAGTCACATCCTTTGACTCATTAATTCTGCTTCTGGAATATATAAAGAAATAATTTGGGAACACAGAGTGATTCTCAACAAAATTAGTTACAGCACTGCTTTTCATAGCAATTGGAAATTAGAGTCAATATACTCAGTGGCCAACAGGAGGCTGTTCAGGTAGACTACGGTACATCCTTATGTTAAAGGAGGGTTTAGAAAGCAACACAAAGGCCGGGTGGTGGTGGCGCACGCCTTTAATCCCAGCACTTGGGAGGCAGAGGCAGGCGGATCTTTGTGAGTTCGAGGCCAGCCTGGTCTACAAAGCGAGTCCAGGACAGCCAGAGATATTCAGAGAAACCCTGTCTCAAAAAACCAAAAAAAAAAAGAAAGCAACACAAAAGATTTGAATATAGATTTTGAAGAGTACAGTATTTTTATTACATTGATAACCATATTTCCATCAGGAGTAAGTATGTGAAAACCCCAGTGATGTTTCCCTCCATCACTGACTGGAGGAGCGGCTTTCCTAATCTTGGTTCTTCATACAGTTCTATACTTTGCCCCATGACACCCCATTTCACTGGGTTGAGGGCCGATAATGGCTGTGGGCAGGTGAGCTGGCTGAGTTGCATATTCCTGTTTCCTGTTGTTGCAGAAACAGTTATGGCAGTGGATTGATGGGTCTACATACCTGTACAGACCCTGGAATGCCAGGACAAAGAGTGAATACAGGCACTGTGCTGAGCTGCACCCCGAGAATAGTAAGTTCCCTGCACCCTGTCCCTCTCTCCAAGCTTCAGTTCCATCCTTTAACCTATTAGGAGCAAAAGGGGCATCCTTGTCCTCCTTCCCAACTCACTTTCACCCAGAAACACTGTCTTTCAGGACAGTGGCCTTGACACATAGTCTATCAACCTCTGGACCCACTCAGCAGTCTTTGACAAATCAATATACCAATGAAGGAACCTTTTAGCAGCGATGGAGGGAGGCATGAGGGGGACGCAAGATGACAACAGCTATCAGAGGCAAAAGCTGGAGAAGGGACTCTTTTAGTCCATCTCTTAGCCCACACTGCTGCTATGAGAGGCAAATTAGACAGAACACAGGCAAAACCACAGGTACAAGCTACTAAAACAAAGCAGTTCACCCAAGTTAAAGGGAAACTGTGAATAGTTGGCACTGTCCAAACCCACAGTGAGCTGTCCCAGAAAGCAGTGAGAAACCCACCACCGGAATCGACCAAAGACAAGGTGGGAATTTTGTTTTCATTGTAGTAGAAACTGTTAGAAGAGAGATTCAAAGCCACAAGATCAAGTGAAGAAGTTTCCAAAAGAACACATTTCAGGTGTAGACGTTTTTATTTCCTCAGACGAGGGGATGAGATAGGAGCCATACCCAAGCTTTATGAATACATGGCTTGGGCTGAGCCCTGAGCATTTCTTTCTAACTATCCCTAGGCCTAGCTCTGGTAGCTTCTAGCCTCTGTACAATTTAATCTTCTGCAAGCCCAGACCTTGAAGGATTCAGCTTCCACTCTCTCTCTGTCTGCTAACCTAGGCCTAGAACATTTTCAGCCTCTGAGACTGCTGAATAAACTTACCCTTTCTAGTTCTTTCTGAATTCTGGCTGGATGGTTCAACTCAGTTGTTCTGGCTCAAAACTTCTCTACAAGATGATTGATTCAAACTGGCTTCTCTTGGCTTCTCACTGAATTGCTCTTCTTGGAAAAACTGCCTCTGCACTCAACTCATCTTCACCAAACTGTACTATCTCCTCCTGTACTACACTCTTTTGTACTCTGTCTGCACTGCTCTTAATTAGCTTCTCTTTCCTGTCTATTCTCGTGAGAGTAGGGCATATCCTATCTCTAATTTATTCTGTCAATTCTTTCTCTGATTCATCACCTTGTCTACCTCTCAATTAGATGTCTTTGCTTAGGATTAAAGGTGTGTACTAAGGGTGTGTCTATATTCCATGCAGATCATACTGTAATCCAGAGTGTGTCTGCATTCCAGCTCGATCACATAGACCTAGAAGGTCTTTGGATGTGATCCCCTGCCAGAACAGCATGTTGCTGGATTAAAATTCCTCTACATCCTGGAACTCTCAGACCTATGGTATGAGACCTGTCATGTCTACCTTTTAGCCTGACCAGTTTTGGAGAAGAGGTTGACCAGATGTTTCCCTGGGTCCCTCACATCCCCATGGCTCTGGGCTTCTCACTGGCTGAAGTTCTCAAGTCCTTTCCTGTCAGTAGAATCCCACACCGAAGAAGCCTGCGGCATACCTATGTGAACTGGGAGCCTGAGTCTTTTTATCCTACCCCTTGTGAAGCAGACAGGATATAGGCTGCAGATGAAAAGAAACCTGAAGATGGGGACTGGGGAGATGGCTTGGGGATAATGTGCTTCCTGGGTAGGCATGAAAATCTGAGTTTGAATCCTAGAACCCACATGAAGCTGGATGAGGTAGTGTGTGTGGGTGTGTGTGTGTGTGTGTGTGTGTGTGTGTGTGTGTGTGTGTGTGTGTTTGTAATCCCAGTGCTGCTAAAGAAAGATGAGAGGCAGAGACAGGGGATTCTGGGAAGCTTGCAGGTCAGCCTCACAAACGGGGTGACATAAAATTAGGTAATTAATTAAAAACCCCAGGGAAAGAAACAGGCTAGTGGAAAGCTGGTGAAGGGTACATTTAAAGGGGGAAATCTTCACAAGACCCACCAGTGCTATTTTACATCTGTAGATGGATTTTTACCTATATACAGCCATGCATGAACTCTGCTCTCTGTGGCAGGACCCCTGCCATTTCTTTTCTATGTTCCTTATGTCTCTTTGTCATCCCTTGGGACTATACACTCTACATCATAATCTGTTGTAACCTACTATTTCACTTTGGGACTTTAAACTAGCACAGGCCTATAAACCCAATACTTGGAAGAGTGAGGCAGGAAGTTCATCAAGTTCAAGTCCAGCTTGGACTACAGAGTGAGGTCAAAGCTAGCCTGGGCAATATATTGAGACCCTGTCATATAATAAAAAGTAAGAAGAGAGCTGAGAATATACTTCAGCCATAGAACAATTGCCTAGTGTATGTGAGGAGCTTGGCTTTACTCTTCAGTGCTGCAAGAAAAAAGAAAGAAAGCAAGAAAGGAAAGGAAGATAGAAAGAAGGAAAGAAAAAGAAAGAAAAGAAGGAAGGAAGGAAGGAAGGAAGGAAGGAAGGAAGGAAGGAAGGAAGAAAAGTTATGTTCAGTCTGGCTTAGGGTCAAGGGCAGGAGCTCTGTGTTCTGAATGACCTTGTAGAAATGCATCATCTTCATCTTATTGAGCTGCCTAACCTGGTGCACACTTCTTCCCTCTCTGCGCCTCACGTCTCCTTACGAAAGGGAGAGAACAGGGTTTCTACCACTTTAATATTCACCCATGGGGAAGCTGCTCTTGGTCACTTGAAGCGATTCTTCCAGCTCTTCTGTGGGCTCAGTGGATATACCAAAGGACCCTGTACAGTGACATGTCAAGCCAGATCAGCCTGAGTTTCAGCCTGATCTTATGGAGACATTTTCTCAATTGAGGACCCCTCCCCTCCGATTACTCTAGCACAGTGGTTCTCAACCTTCCTAATTCTACAGCCCTTTAATACAGTTCCTCGTTTTGTGGTGATCCTCAACCACAAAACTATTTTCACTTCTACTTCATAGCTGTAATTTTGCTACTGTTATAATGTACAGTAGCAAATATAATTTACATTATAATGAATTATAATGTAAATATCTGTGTTTTCCAATGGTCTTAGGTGACTCCTGTGAAAGGGTCATTGGACTCCCCAAAGGGGTTGAGACCCACAGATTGAGACCCATGTGTCTAGTTGACATAAAACTAGTCGGTACAGCAGATAAACACATTTTCTGCTCTTACAGAGGATAGAAGTTTGGTTCCCAGCACCCATGTTAGGCAGTTCACAACCTCCTGTAACTCCAGCCCCAGGGTACCTGATGCCCTCTTCTGGCCTCCGCAGGCACTCTTGCACACATATGTTTGCACACACAAATGTATACATAAAAATAAAAATTAAATCTTTTTTTTTTTTTTTTCTGAGGCAGGGTTTCTCTGTGTAACAGCCCTGGCTGTCCTGTACTCATTTTGTAGACCAGGCTGGCCTCGAACTCACAGAGCTCTGCCTGCCCCTCTGCCTCCCAGTGCTGAGATTAAAGGCGTGCGCCACTATGCCCGACTGAAACAACAGCAACAACAACAAATAATCCAAACAGCACACCCACAGGATAGCCTTCCCTGCTTCCTCCTGAGGAGTGCTGGAGTGGAGTTTGTACTGTCTGTAGTTGTGTGAGAAAGGGAGTGTTTGTGTTAATCAGGGATCCCCAGAGATCCCTGAAATGGGGGTGGAGAGAGGGGGGGAGGAAATTACTGTAAGTGTTGTTGTGGAAAACCTGAGTTCAAAGCAATCAAAGGCAGACTTTTCTGTTTCACAAGGTGCTTTCTCTTAAGGCCTTTGACCTACTAGATGAGGCTCACCCACACAATGTAGGATGATCTGCTTATTCGATGTCTGTTGATTTGAGTGTCAACATCTAGACAAATAGGCAGCTAGCAATTGCTGGATACCTGGGCTAAGCAATACTGTATTCAACCCATGTTGACACATGAAATAACCACCACTGGCCCTTGTCTGAGACTCAAAAGAAAAACAAACATAATTCTGGTAAATTCAGTACTGAACTAGCTTGGTTTAAATGTCTGTTTCTTTTCTTACAGAATTTTTAACTTGGAACAAAAATGGATGCAACAAGCGCCAGCACTTCCTGTGCAAGTACAGGCCATAGAGCAAGAATCAAGCGTCTGCCAGCCTTCCACAAGCTCTTTCTGCTTCCCTGTCACCTGGTGGCTGATCTAATCATCATCCAAGACAGTAAACACAGCAGCTAACATTGAAGAGGCCTCAAGTGCA
Source organism: Lophiomys imhausi (assembly GCA_907164525.1). Lineage (NCBI taxonomy): Eukaryota > Metazoa > Chordata > Mammalia > Rodentia > Muridae > Lophiomys > Lophiomys imhausi. Next base: position 3,585,764 of record CAJQZJ010016855.1, on the reverse strand, counting down.
CTGACTTTCAGGCTCAGAGAGCTTAGCATGGTGGGACAGTAGCTTCTGGTCTCAGTGTTCACTCTACAATCCTTTCTAGTACTCCTCTTCCCTTTCACTGTCTCAAACAACTAGAAATGTGCTTCCTTACCCTGGGTCTCTGTCAAACCAGTAAAGTTTTGGAGCCAAGAAACAGAGTCAAGAGTGAGCCTCTGTCCCCTGTAGTCTCTGACCTCCATCTGTTGCCAACACCCATCCCATTATTTCCCTCCTGTTCATCCTTTTGCCATGGAATCTTCATCAAGCTTGAAGTGGATTCTTGCATTCTGCTTCCCCAGCAGCACTTGGTTTGAGCAGAACATAAATGGTACACCTGCCAGGCTCAAAGCAAGGTTGAGTGAATGGGGTGATGGTTTTTTTTCTTCCAGTTACATCTCAATCACAATCCCTTCCCTACTCCCCCCTCCTGTCCCACCCATCCACACTCTTCCCCCTCAACCCCCCCATCCTCTACCCCTTTTTTTTAGTTTAAGGTAGATCTTTTCCCCCCATCAGCTCCCCCTTTCAGTCCAACAAATGGTTCTTTCTCTTATAACAATAAATACAGTACAAAACAACTGAAATAAATAGGCCACAATTCTGAGAGTTATATGGCTTAGCATACATTCTCAATGTCCAGTCCATATGTATTTGGCCCCTGACTTTAACATTCTACTATCTAACTATCTCCATGAGTTTAAAGTTCTATATCTAACTCAGCTTTCATACTAACTTGCATCACAATTTTAAAAACATCTTCTTAGATCTAGAATGCCCTTTTGATTCCTAAACAACTCAAAATTTAACTATGAGACTCTAGCTATCTATCTATTCTTCAACCACCTCAGAGACCTGAGAGGGATAAACATATCTGATTATATAAGAAGTGCAGAGCCTGCAGCTTCCAAAACTAAGAAATGACAGACCAGTGGCTGCCTCGACAGTTCCCATTTTCTCTCCATACATTACAGCATCAATCTTGAGCTGTTTGGCCGAATGGGATGATGTTTAGTTGAGTTCCTTGGACCTATGGTGGGAATTGACCAACACAAATTGTACAGTGGACTGACCTGGAGGCCTTGGAGCTTGCCTCTTCTCTGCCATTAACAAGCTCTGTGACCTGGCTCAGTTCTCTGTGCGCAGAGTTTGAAATTCCTTATAACATGTTTGCGTCAATAATGAGAAGGTAATTGAACTATAAAACATACCCATCCCCACCAGGTCATGGGCCTACATGGCAGTAGGAGAAGAAAATAGGACTTGCTGGACATTAAGAAGGGTTACTTTGGTGTGATCATGATCATGTCTATTAGAGGAAAAGGCGCCAAAGAGGAAAGTCTATGTGGCCTGACCATGGAGTCAGTTAGGAGGACAGCCACTTGCTTTATTCCTGTGACATGTCCAAGCAGTGAACACAGTCGGCTGCCCTGACCTGGGAATGGTCCTTTACACCCAGAGCTATCTGAGGGCAGGCTGAAGGAAAACTGAAGGAAGGGTTATTGAGGAAAGGGGTAATGAATGGAACACTTCTTTTGGTTGTCAAAGAGGAAAGCATCCCCAATAATTGACGCATTAACTTTAATGAGGACCGTCAACCACTAAATAAACCAGAGAAGTGAGATTTCAGAGGAGGTGACAGGCAGATACAGAAGGGTCATTTTCACTGAAATGTCAACTACCCACTTGGAGGAGGGATCTGGACAGATGACTACCCAGGAAATAAAAGCATCAGATTCCTAGGTAGAGATGATAGATAGATAGATAGAGAGTGCAGGCTGATGGGAGCCACATGGAGCCTAAGCAGCAGACCCTGCATCGTTGCTGTGAGAACTAGAAAGAAAAGAAGTCATGGGTGAGATTATCCACTCAGAAGAGAAGGACTCATTGTTTCCAGAAAAGAACCTGGGCCCACTTTCCCTGCTAATTCATTTACATCCCTGTGACTGCAAAGGAGAGAGAGAGAAACAAGATAAAAATCCAGACAGTACTTGATGAAAGTATATTCTATAAACATGTGAAGAGCTCTTAAAAGAGGTTTGAAGGAGTTCTGTGTGGGGATCACTGTCATTCTGGGACAGTGTTTGCAGAATACAAGGTACCCTTCCTGAAATTTCTGCAAATACCAGGAAACAGCATGCCCTTAAGCACACATGGTGGGCATCCTTCTACAAGGACAGATAGCTCTTATTTGTTAGAAAGGAGGCTGGTCCACAGTTAACTCTAGAGCTGTGCTGACCTGCCCTTATTCATACAAAATTTCAGTAATCCTCAGTGATTCCCATCGGCACGCCACTCCAAAATCTCCAGGAGTGCATGCTGGATACCAGGTGCCAAGGCTTGGAGGCTGGGAAGCCATCAATAAGAGAATTGATGATCATCTTTGCCATCATGGATTATGTATTTCCTTGAGGCTGGAGGGAGGCAGATAAATAAACCAAATAAAAGAAGCAAGCATGAAGAGGTGACAAGTGCTGTGGGGGAAGGGCAAAGCAGAGGCAGGGGGATGCCTCGGAGTGTAGGGCATCATGCATTTCTTTTCTTTTTTTCTTTTTGGTGGGGCGAAGCATCATTTCCAGACAGGATTTCTCTGTGTAGCCCTGGCTGCCCTGGAGCTCACTCTACAGATCAGGCTGACTTTGAACTCAGAGATCCACATGTCTCTGCCTCCCAAGTACCTGGTGCATCATGTATTTCTTTTTCATTACAACCGATAGCCAGACTCTCCTAAATAAAAATAACAATTTATTGGTTTATTATATGTAATAATTCATAAAAATTTTTATTGAGGGATAATAACCAATAACCAGACTATAACTAGACCAGTGGCTCTAGGTAGTCCTGGGATAGGATTTTCTCTCTTCATTTTTTGGCTGTTTTGCTGGGAATCAGCCTCCTTTTTAGGCTTCATGTAATAAGATAGATGTAACAGCTCTAACTTTCATCCACCCAGGAAAAGGTCTACTGATCTCACACAAAAACCTCCAAACGAAGCCTGATTGGCCAAAAACAATAGCCTGGTATGAATTATGTGTTCATTGCTCCAAGCAGCCATTATGGCCAAGGGGATAGAATGTAATGGTTAGCTTAGCAAAGTCACATTGCATGTAATTCTCCTAGAGATGGGAGCTATGCTCAGAGAAGACCTTTGCTACCATATCTGGTGCCTTCACAGAAACTGAAACAAGGCTCCCCCTTTTTATGGCAGACACAGCCACAGGCTCCAGGAAACAAAGTGGGCTGGACTTTAGTTTGTTCCCTTAGTTATGTACTCTTCTACCACGCACAAACGGCACAGCGTTGCTGCTCTGTGGCTTTACATGGGCTGGGAGTGGGGCAGATTGCTTCTCAACCCAGGTGGCCTAAGAGGCTTCCTTTGAGTAATTCTGAACCAAGGACTCACTTGTAAGACCCTAGAGTTGGGAGTTTTAACTGAGACTCAAGAAGCATGTGATCCAAGAAAGAAAATATTCAGTAGGATATTATTTCAAGGGATGTGCCAATGGTATAAGACTTCATCCACAGCTATGGCAGGTTATTACATTGAGAACAGTGACTATGGCATCGTGCAGCCCTGGATCTGACTGGCTTCTCCAAGCTAGCTGTCTTCTTTTCTCAGGGATTTGAGGATTAGGTTAAGATATGTGAAGCATTTGGAATGGAGTCTGGCCAATTCTTAACAATGCTCTCATCCTTTGAGCTGTCATAATTAGCTGCTCAAATACTGTGGTAAATTATAATCTAACAGACTCTATAGGAGTGTGGGAAGACAAAAGCAGAGAACTCTGCACGAGCCTGCCTAGCTCATAGGAAATGATCCAAGCACAAGATAATGAAGGAGACACTGTGTGCTAGCGTTTTATTGCTGTGAGAAAAATACCCTAGGAAAATCAACTTAAATGTGGAAAGATTTAATGTAGTTCATGGCTTTGGCTCTATGATCACATAGAACCATTGGTGTGGGCCTGTCACGAGGCAGAACTTCATGTCAAGAGCATGTGGCAAAGCAAAACTGCTTAACGCACGCTGCCTGGAAAGGGCTTGCTTTTCACAACAAAGCTTGAGACCCAGATGTTCTATTCTGTGGTTTTGATATGAAACGCCTTGCTGTATGTGACACTTTATTTCTGTTTTATTACAAACTCTAATTTATTTTAAGGTATTTAAACCTCTAGCTCCCTTCCAACCCCCAAACACTAGGTTGGAGAATAAGAAGATTAGAGGGAAAAGGGACATAGGTCTCTTGAGCTACTTCCTGTTGATTAGGCTCACCGGGTTCTTTTGTGGACAATACCAGTCTCAGTTGTCAGGATATCCAGTAGTCCAGTAAACCAGCAACAACAAATACTGAAAACCAGCAAACCAGGAAACCCAGCAGCAGGACGAATCAGCAGCAGTGTGAGGGAAGCACCAACAGGGAGAGCAGCAACCTCTTCCTTCTTCAGAGGGCACCCTCTGTCCCTTTCAGGTCTCTGGCATTTATAACCTCTCTCCAGAGTCCTCAGAATTAAACTTTCTGCAGCTGGCTAATCCACACCCCTGCTAGCACATGAGGCAACTATAGTTAACAGCTGTGGACCAACTGAAGCACCCCCATATCTGGGATCAAAACAAAAACATCCACAAGTCATAACTGGGTTTTTTTAAGGAGCAAAACTCTTACCACAATGTCTCATCATAGGTTCATGTGTTAAAAACCTGGTTCCCAACTGGTAGACTTAATAACTGAGAGGTAATTGGATCATAAAGGGTAATTCTTTGTTAATTGACAGAAATTTGGGGAAGTGAGGGCTTGCTGGAAGTAGGTCCCTGGAGGAACGCCTTTGCACGTCTTGTCCCTCGTTCCCACCTTCGCATCCTGTAACCGTGAAATGATCAATCTGCTTCTCCATTAATTTTCAGTGTGATGCTCTGGCTCACCACAGCTCAGAAGCAAAGAGCAGGAGGACCACACACTGAAACCTCTGTGACAGGAGGGTAACAGAAGGGAATATTTTAAGATGATTTCTTTCAGGTTTTTGTCACAGTGATTTAAAAAACAACAAAACCCAACTGACTAACACACTATGAATCTGTGAATGGACTAGCTTATGCATAAAGTCAGAGCCTTCATGATCCACAGCCCAAAGGCCCTGTTTCAGAACACACTAGGTCCCTAGCTGCACTAGGGACTAAGGGTTCAACACTTGAGTGTTTGTGGATACGACGCATACTGAGCGTTCATTCCGAAACATCAACATGCACCTAGTGTGTGCAAGGTGTTTGTAGTCATTGAGTTAATAGTACAAAGGAGTCTAAGAAAAGAGCTCGAGGACTCTCCCAGAAGCCATGTATATCCAGGTTAAATATGGATGAATATCAGTGTTATATCAGATTACATTTCCCAGGATTCAGAAAGTATAGCCATCGAAGAGAAACATTTTTTAATTTGTTCTCAAATTTCAATATTTTTGTATGTGTGCAGATGTGTGTGTGCTCATGTGTATGCAGGTGAATGTGTGCAGGTTCATACACACACATATATGCATACATGGATGTGGAGACCAGAAATCAGCTTTGGGTATCATTCTTCAGGAGTTGTACACCTTGTATTGTTGTTATTGTCTTGTTGTCTTGGTTTTTGAGACAATGTCTCACTGTGTAACACTATGTGACCTGGAACTCACTATGTAGACCAGGCTGGCCTTGAACCTGCCTTTGTGTCTGAAGTTCTGGGATTAAGAGGACGTGTCATCAAGCCAGGCCTCATTCTTTAAGACAGGCCCCCTCAGTGGGACCTGGAGCTCGCTGATCAGAGTTGACGGGCCACCATGTCCTAAGAGTTCATCTGTCTCTGCCCTCCCACAAGTTCGTACCATCATACCTTTCTCCCCACAACATGGATGTTGAAGATCAAATGGCAAGCATTTTACTGACTGAGATATTGCCACCAAATTTAATATTTTTCTTTCAAAATACACCATTGAAAATCTAAAAGTTATGCTGAAGAATGGGAAATATGTGAATCTCAAATCCACCATGTTTGTGTTCAGCACCGCTCAGCTTTAAGTGTACCAGAATTATCTATTTCCCATCCTGCCCTGTACATCTCCAACTTACATACATATATATACATGTGTGTACTTATATACATGCAAACTATATAAACATATATTTTTACAAATACTTTTAAAACCAAAATATGAAAGGCCTTAACCCTTTTGGTGCTTCAAACCTCCCAAAAAATAAAGTGAGAGACCAGTAGACCAATCATTTTCCCTCAAACTCATTATGGTTTCTAACATAAACTCCTTGAAAATAGATCTAAAGGTTTATTTTCAAAATTTTTATAATGTTTTATTGATTCTTTGTGAGTTATTATTACTTATATGATTCCCAGTCCCACTCGTCTCTGTCTCTTTCCATCTGCCCTCTGCCCTTGCACCCTCCCTCCAAAAGAAAACAAAAAAACAAAAGTTAAAAAAACTAAACAAGACAAAACAAAGCTTTAGAAAATATTTCATTGTTGAAGCTGTAGTGTATCAGTGTGTCCATAGTATACCTTTTTGTCCACACATCTTTACTTGCAAACGTTTATTGCAATGAGTCATGGGTCTGGTTCCAGGCCTCGACTGTGTCTCTCTCTGTTGTCCCTCTGGGAACTGGGTGGGGACAGAGTGAAACTGCTACTGATGGTTGGGGGTCTGTCGGGACCTTGAGAGAAAAGCGCGAATGCAACTGGGGACTTGCCTGTTCTCTCCCGGGTCTTGCAAGCACCAGCTGCTGTTGGGGTCCCGGAGGCCTGGGTGGGGGGGGCCGCTGTTCTCTCTGGGTTGCTGGTGCTCCAGTTGGGAGAAAGTGTGGAGTATTCAGGGGAGCGCAGATGTGGTTGGAGAGAGTTTTCTCCAAAGGCGGAAGTTACTTCAGATGAAATCACGACAGCTCTGAGGAAAGCTCTTTGGTGAGACAGCAATTCTTTATTGCAACTTGTGTTATGGTAGTCTTAGTTCTCCCATGGTCTCTTCATAGTCTCCTAAATCTCTCAAATCTCTAAATTCAGAGATGGTTGAGGGCCTTTTGAACCGTGGGAAGTGGGTAGGGATTTTTGGGGGTGAATGCATTCTGTTGGCAACACCATATTTACACGGGGAAAGGTCTCAGACATTGGTTAGTGACTGCACTCACCTATGACCTCCTGGGAGGTTGTTTGATTACCTGCTACAAGGAAGGTGGCCACTTGGGGGCTGGATCCAAGTGTTCCCGAGGCAGGCAGAAGCAGGGAAGGAGCTTGTTCCACACCTTCCATTCTCAGGATGGGACATGAAGCCCCAGTTTTGAGATTTCTGGGGTCTGAACATTCTCTTATCTCACCAGCTCCATGCCAAATCCTCTGGAGCCACGCCCAACATTCCAGCACTGTTGGCAAGGAAATCTCTGGGTCTCCTCCACCTACCTGCACTGGTGGGTGATGACTGGTGAGCCTCTAGGTCTATTTTCTTTCTTTTTTTTTTTTTAATGAGCTGTGTGTGTCTGTTCACATGTAGCTGCCTGCAGATGCCTACAGAATCCAGAAGAGGGTGTCAGATCCCCTGGAGCTAACATAAAAGGCAGCTGTAAACAGCTTGACTTCGGTGTTGGGAGGCAGACTTGGGTCCTCTGCAAGAGCACTACGTTCTCTCAGCTACTGAGTTATTTCTCCAGCACCCCCTAGAATTCTCCAATTTGTTGTTGAAAAGTTCCAGTGAGGTGACTCTCTTCCCTCAGATCCTGTCCTGTGCCTACTAGCCTTTTGCTCCTAGCTTCTAGAGCACATGACCTCTGCCCAAGTTTCATTGCCATTTTAACTATTTTGTTATCTCAATATATGTTTGTCTTCCAGACTTCAATTTCTCCACACAATGAGACCCTTGAACTAATGCGTCAAGGTCTGGTTCAATGTGGATAAGTAAAGTGATTCGATGAAGGGTAATTAGGACTTTAACATTCAAATTCATTTCTTTCAACTAAGTAGGATACTAACAAAGTAGGTCTGCTGACCTTTGTCCATGGGGACAAGCTGATAACCCTGGAATGAACAGCTCACTCTTTTGTTCAACTTGTGGCTGGATCACACAGTTCCCTAAGTCAGGATCAGCCTCTGAGGTCACGAAGATGGCTACAAAAAATAACAGTGAACATAAAAATTTAAAAAACTGTGCACACTAGTGATGGGTCAGTGTGTCCTACTGGAGGGCAGATCCAGTCTGTTTGCAGTCAGGGGACACACAATATAGGTGTGTAAACAGGCCTCAAAAGTAGAGTTTATGACCAAGATCAATACCCTGACCTGCAGCCTGAGGGCCCCATGAAGGCAGCTGGAAAGGCAGTTTTAGGGACAAAGTTCAGACAAAAAGGAATCTGCAGGTGAAAGCCTAAATTTGTGAGTAGTTTAGAATCAGAGTTACTTTGGGTTCTAGAATACATCACGGTAGAATAGCAACTATCCTATAGACTGATTGCTCCATGTCAAATTTCAAATATTTTACTATATTGTGTTTGTTTTGTACGTGTACACATGTGTATTCATGTGTGGAGTCCAGGGGTCAGCATCAGATACCAATCTTTAATCACTCACCACCTTAATTTTTGATGCAGGGTCTCCTCTGAGCCTAGATCTTGCCAATTTGGCTAGAGGGACTGGCCAACAAGCCTTAGCAATTCTCCTGCTTCTGCCTCCTTGGTGCTGGGATTACTGGCACACATGGCCATGCCTGGGATCTGAAATCAGGTTCCAAGGTTTGAGTAGGAAGCACTTTATCGATTCACCATCTCCCTATCTGTTAGGTCCCAACTTTCAAACTCCTTAGTGCTTCTGAAATAGAATTGCAGAGAGATAGATACAAGTTTACACTCAGCCTTCCCCAGGAACCCATGAATCCAGTGAGGAGCTACTTCCCTCATCTTCCCCTACCTCTGGCAAATGGGACATCTGGCTCCCTATAGCACATACCTGTAATACGTACTAAAGCACCGTGCTAGTTCCCAAGCTGTTCTGGCTTGCACATCTCCCTTCCTGTAGCTACCTATTCTCTTTATAACTGGCAAAGCTCCCCCCGCCTCTTTGCTATCCTCAGTGTCCCTGAGAGGTAGCCATGGCAGCTTTGGACTCCCCTAAATGCCTCTGCCTATTGTCTTTCTCCACCTGAGAGATAGCCCTACAGAATTTTCATATTTACAATAAATCTTCTCCCCCCACCCCATGTAGTGGTCTAGTTTGTTGGTTTCACTGTGCCCTCACATACACTATCCAGAGTTGAGAATTAGACAATGAATAGGTCTAAGATATGGTAACCCAGGAGGTGTGATATACATAACAACATTTTCATTGAGATATACATTAGTAATTAAAATGGAATCCTCACATACTTATGAGTAGATGTTACAAAAGTAAAAGTGATTAATATAAAAAAAATTAGCTGGGAATAGTGTTGCATGTTTTTTATTCCAGTACTCAGGAGGCAGAGGCAAGAGGATCTCTAGGAATTTGATACTTGTCTGGTCTACTTTGCAAGTTCCAGGCAAGCCAGAGCTGCAGAGTGAGACCTTGTCTCAAAAACAAAAAGCAGCCTGCCCCTAGAGGCATTGCAGATGTGACTGCTTTGTCACATGTGCATCAGTAAGTGGCAGAGAGGAGAGAAGATATATCTATAATCAGTGTTCTGATCTATGAACATCTGAATGAACAGTAGCCTAACATTCTTGGGAATAAAAGAAAAAGGAAAAAGAAAGCTGGATACCATCACCACTTTGGCTCCATGGGGTAGCCTGTTATGACTTCCAGATCAGTAGCAGGCAAGCACCAGATGGGGTCCCAGTACAGGAAACAACCCAGAAACTAGAAGAACTCTGTCTGGCCCTGGATGTGGGGGTTGTGGGTAAGCCAGCCCTGAGGGAGTGAGTGTGGGAGAGCCAGCCTGCCTTCTGTGTGCTATGTGGGGGTGTTGGCTATGGAGAGATGACCTCCCCTCCCTTTTGCCCTCACAACCATTGGGCAACAGCAGATCTGGCCCAGATGGGGTCACAAGAGCAGGAGAGTTGTCCCTGCCCCTCACATACTGCAGCACCGGGAAGGGGGAGGTTCTGCACCTTCCCATAGTAGAACTGGCCTTGCAAGTGGGGGTTGCAGGTCCAGAACCAGGGCTTTGAGTTGGCCCACCCCACCATCCACCCCATGGGTGAACTGCTGGAGTGCAAGAAGAGGTCAGTTTCACCACCCAAAACTACAGGATCTCCATGACACAGCACAGTTACAGCATATGAGAGGAGTTCCAGTGAGGTTCCAGTACTAACGGAGTAGCAGAAGCCAGAGGCCTTGTACCAGACCAAGGAGACATTATAACAAACATTTTCAAGCAGAATATGTGGACCAAGGGGAATATTGTGGGACATACTGAGACACACTGCAGCTTCCACAATGAGCTGTTATTTTTTTATGCTGGAACAGATTGCAAGGGTGGAGGCTGGGTCTGTGGGGAAGTGGAAGATGGGAGGAAACAGGGTGCATGATGTGAAATTCATAAAATAAATTTTTTTCAATAAAAAAAATAAAAATAAAATTGCTTTCAGAAATTAGTGTTAATAATTAAATAAAAGTTTGCAAAGAAAAAAAAACAAAAGCAAAACAAAACAATGATTAAATAATAAACAAATAAATGAATAAATAAATAGCAAGTAAACATCCCAAGAGGAATTTCTTAAGTGAACCAGGAGGGAAAATCAGAACAGTAATTCCTTACTCACTCAAATGCTTTGTGGAGGTATGGTATCTACTCCACTGTTCAAATGAAGAATTATAAGGAGACCTAACAGTATTGGAGAGTGAGTGAGAAAGAGAGAGAGAGAGAGAGAGAGAGAGAGAGAGAGAGAGAGAGAGGGAGAGGGAGAGGGAGAGGGAGAGGGAGAGGGAGAGGGAGAGGGAGAAAAGAAAGCGGTTTTTGAGCTAGAATATCTCCCAAGGCCTATGTGTTGGAGGCTAGGCCCTCAGAGTGGCACCATGGAGAAGTGGGAGGGGCTGGGGTGAGGTCTTCCAGTCACAGCCTTTAGTATTAGCTCAAAGGGAATTCTAGAATCTTAGGAAATTTTTAAGTTAAAAAATATTTATTTTTTATTTGTATGTTGTATGTATGCAAACCACATGTGTGCAGCAACTACAGAGGCAAGGCTAGGGCAATGAATCTCCCAGAACTGGAGTAACAGACTGTTGTGAGCTGCCATGTGGGTGCTAGGAATCATACTTGGGCCCTCTGCAAGAACACACCCTTTCTTCTACAAGGTTTTCATCCTAGAAGTTTGTTATAGGGATAGAACACTGATTAGCCAAGCATTTAGCACTGGGGTTGGTATTCATTTTAGTGGTAGAGTTTTCCTAGCATGCATGTGACTCTAGGACTGACTTCCAGCACCACAATAAATAAACAAAATAGCACGAAGATAATAGTTAGAATAGAAGTAACTGAAGACGTGCTAGAGAGATGGCTCAGCACTTTAGACAGCTTAGCTCTTGCCTCAGTTTCTAGCACCCACAGAAAGCTCACAGTGGTCTGTAACTCCAGTTCCAGGGGACTTGACTTCCTCTTCTGGACCTCCACAGGCAAGCATGCAGATAAAGCATTCATAGACATAAAATAAAAATAAATCTAAAAAGCAACAAAAAAGAGAAATAATTGAAGAGAGAAACATCTCTCCTTATAAAAGATTTTATTTTCATCTGTGGGTGTGCACATGTGAGTGCAGGTGCCTGTGGAGGCCAGAAGGGGGTGCTGTGTTCCCTGGAGCTGAAGTTACAAGCTGTTGTTAGCCACCAAACTCAGGATTACAGGAAGAGTAGTATACGTTCCTCACTGGTGAGCCATCTCTCCAGCCCTGAGAAAAATATTTCTAAGAAAATAGAAGATGACCCTGTTTCAAAACAGAGAAAAAGAAGAAAGAAAATGGGATGGTATGATGAGCTAGCTGAAGTAAACCACACAGAGAAAAGATGCAAACCTGTTTATTTCAATGCTTATTCAGAAGATGATAAGTTCAGAGGGTGTATGCATGTGCGTACACACACACACACACACACACACACACACACACACACACACACACGGTGTGGTATTTCTGTTCCTGTTGAAGAGAATAGAAGATATAGGAAAAAAACTAGGAAAGGTAAAGTGTAAGGAAATGTGAACTAATTTGAATCTGTCACAGAAATGGCATAGATAGATGATTCCCAGAAAAGCTGAGGATCAGGAATCCAGGGTTATCTAGACTGACATAAAATCACATATGAGCTCAATATTTAGATACCATGGGCCATCCTGAGAAAAGAAACAGTCCAATGATGAAACCCAAGTGATTGAAAAAGGAGATAAAATAGAGGACTTGGAGGAAAAGGTATGACTAAAAATACTGACAGTGACAGTCATTAAAATTAAAGCATTAGTGGCCATTGACTGTAAAGCTAGAGCAGTATTCTGGGGCATCAGGGTAATAGAATGACATGAGACTCTTTCAAACCCCAAAGCATAAAAAAAAAAAAATTCCAATGTCAGTAGACATACAATGGGAAAGGAAGTGGAACCAAACATAAGTATATTCCTCATTTTGTAGTAAGGTGATAGTAGAACACCCTGCTACTGAAACATGCCACCTGACATTGTACGTGTGGTTGGGGTTCTTTTTTGAAAGATTTGTTTGTTTCTGTGTGTTTGTTTGTGCATGGGCATGCAGTACCCGCAGAGGCCAGAAGAGGGTGCTGGATCCCGTGGAGCTGGGCTTAGAGTTGGTTGTAAGTTACTCAAGGAGGTGGCGTTGAGGTGGGAGCTGAACTCGGTCCACTGGAAGAGCAGCAAACTAGGAACCTCTCAGCCATCTCTCCAGCTCCTGGCTATTGTTCTCAAGATTAGTTTTGATTTTTTAACTTTTAAAATTAAACTTATCTGTATAGGGGTGTATTGCCACAATACACGGATGGTGGCCAGAGGACAACTTTGTGGACTCACTTGTGTTTTTTACATCATATGGGTCCCAGGGATCAAGTTCAGGTCTCAGATAATGAGGCTTGGCCAGAAGCACCTTTACTTGCTGAGCCATCTTGCTGGTCGAAGACAGTTTGTAAATACTCCTTCAGATACAAGTGTTCTCTGTTATAGAAGACATTTACTTGATGGTGGGATTCCTTTAGTTTTACTATGCAGGCTTATTTTCTATCTTAAGTTTAATGTTTTTATTGTTTAAATGCTATATCTATTATAATCCCATGGCTGTCAAATTTTTTCTGTCTCCCACTATCTGCATCATATACAGAAATATTTTAAGTCATGTTCTCAAAGTCAGGTGTGGTAGTGTGTGACTGTTATCTCAGCACTTGCAAGGCTGGGAGGAAAATCCCCCAGTTCAGGGGTAACCTTGGCACCATGATGAGACTTTGTCTAAAAACAAAACAAACCAAAAATAAAGCAACCCCTCCCCCAAACCCCAAACCAAAATAAAACTCCAACAACAATAAAGAAATCTGTGTTTACTATTATTAACAATTTTATTTTTGCAGTAGTAGGACTGAGGTAACTTTTCAAAAGTTACTTTCTTTATATTTTTAAAAATAAACACTTATGCTTTTAATTTTTTATTTTATTTCATTTTATTTTTGAGACAGTATATCACTAAGTATACTATCCTGGCCTTGAATCTACACTGGAAATCAAGGTGGCCTTGAACTCACAGGAATCCCCCAGCTTCAGTTTCCTAAGGATTGCTGACATGTATTAGCATGCCTGGTTTATAAATAAATATTTTAAAATGCATTTCTTGCTTCTAAAAAACAATGGAACTTTATATTTTAATTTTAAGTTGTTACAATCAAACTGTTTTTATTTAAGGGAAATTATTGTGGTCTCCCAGTTGTATAAGAAAATCATCTTATGTGGAATATATCCAAACAGCAAATCAGGACTATATCCTTTATGTGTAAGCCAAGAAAATGACGTAATAAATTGAAATAAACTCATTTCTTAAAAAAAAAAAAAAAGTCAAGCTCACATAAATTTGGCTTAACAGAGAATTGTGGGTTGCTAAAGCTGGCTTGCAAAAGAGGCCTGGAATGTATGGTAATGGTTCGGATTCCTTGGGAGTTCAGCAGGGACTCTGGCTCAAGTACCAGTTAACTTTTTCTTTTTTTCGTCCAACCCACCCGTGGGGCTTTTATCCCGAGAGCCCTGCAACCACAGTCAGCTCTACTCAGCATCCGGACGCCTAGGGAGCTGGTCTGCACTGGCTGCCTCTCCCTCATAATTGAAGCAAATCTACCACTGAATGTTGCCACAAAGCAGAACAAAGTTTGAAAAATCTCAAGACATTACTTGGGAAGCCACAGTGACGAGTGTTTCTCAACTTGATTGGATGGAGAGCTGCCTCTGGGTAAGTCTGTGAGAATGAGTACAGAAAGGAGTCAGGGGGAGACCTGCCCTGAATATGGATGAAACCATCCCACTGGTTGAGAGCCCCTAATTGAAAAACAGAGGAAGGAGAGAGCCAGTCAGCATAGGCCTTAGGGAGCTGCTTCCTGATTGCTCTTCTCTGCCACACCCTCCCTGCCTTGATGGACAGGAACCTCTAGGAACAGAATTACCTCCCTTTCCTCTATCCAGTTGTTTTGCTGAGGTCGCTGCCACAAAAGCCCAACAAAGCAGCAGACCTGCGATTAGGTTGATAACAGTCTATGTATTCTCTTTCACACTGCGAGAATTTTTTCTATCAAAAGTAGTTAGCCTGGCAAGGGCCAATATTCCACAAATTTTCCCTAACTTTAATCTCCCTCTCCTGGTAAAACTTTCATTTACACAAAGGCCCAGTTGCAAATGGAACGGTCCTCCCCTTCCCCCTTTCTTTCATTTCCTTTGCACCATTTCTTTTAAAACTAGCCAGTCTTGAAAGAATGTGAGGTCAGAGCCCAGGCAAAAGGGGAAAGACAGTCACCACCTGCCTTAGAATCAAAACTAAGAGAACTCCCTGCCCTGGTGTGCTTGCTAGCTTCTAGTGCACCCTTTTCTAAGAAGGAATACCCTTCAACAGCTGCTTTCTTTTTGCTTGCATGTTCCTTTGTGCAAAGCTGAGACAATCCTTTTTTGTTTCGTTTTTTTTTATTTGTTTCGAACAAATATGCAGATAGACAAGAAAAGAAAAAAGCACGAATTTTGTTGTCGAGCATATTTCCAATCCCAGATCTGCTGACTAATAGTGGTGTGGCTTTGGACAGCTTGTCCAATCTCTCTGAGGCTGTTTTCCCATTTGCAAAATAGAAATAAACTAACAAATAGAAGAAAAACAAAACAAAAAACCGACTATTTTAAAAGGCCATTGAATAGATTTAATGAAATGGTCCACAGGTATTTTAAATTGGGAGCACAGAGACATGTGTCCCTAGATAACGCAGAGCCATGCCTGGTCGACAAAGAACAGATTTCAATGGCTGCTGTCACTATATTGTCACTGGGTATTATTTCAGAATTTAACGATTAAAATTCCTGAGGGTCTCAGTTAACCAAAGCCGGCGCAGGACATGGTAGGTAAGCTGTATCTGAACCTCCGAGCAGTGACAAGCTATGCCCTAGAAAACATAAAGTGGGCAAAGCTAGCTGGTGGCGATTCTGCTAAGCCCTGGGAACTCCCTCCACCTCCGGAGAACTCTGGCTCATTACGAGAGGGGCCTGTGGGAGGGATGACCCAAACAAAGCCCCAAGAACAGCACCTGGCAGCCCTGACCAGATATTCCTTTCCCGGAGGTAGATGAAAGCTTGCTGGTCCACATGCCGAATGCTGAACCAGTGAGATGAGACCCACGCAGGATGCTCAGAGTCGCTGCTCATCTGAGGACTGGCTGTGCTCGGTGACAAGCCTAAGCTGAAAGGAAGACCACTCTAAAGCAGGGCAAATGCAAAGTGGTTTGTAAGATTATTCAGAGAAGGACAATGGAACTTTATCAGGAGTTTTCAGACTTTCAATATGACGATGGAGCAGGAGAATAGAGATATGGAGGGAGGGCTTATGGGGCACCCCTAGCTGAGGAGCTGTGGGAGAAGGCAGAGTTGGTTATCTTCTAAGTGCCAAGGTGTCTGCCCTGCCGTAGGGCTCACACAAACAATCCTAACTAAACTCAGTGTGCCATGAAAGTAGGACTTGTTCAGAAGGATCCCAGGCAGTCCAAAAGGTGGATAAAAGACAGAAATGGGGGGGGACTTGTACATAAAATACATCATACACCCAAATTAACTGGACCCAAAGTCTCAATGAACCTTTATACAGTTAGAATAGCCATTCTGAAGCTGTGAAGCACGGCATTGAATTTTATACTTTCACAACTGAATATATTTTTATGTATTTACCCACACCCACACCCATCCACCCACCTACACACAACCCTGACAAATCCATAGCAAAGCTAAAATTAGAAAAAAATATCAGCTTTATATCTTTTTTCATGATTTGAATGTCCATTACCTGCACTCAGTCCTTCCTCACTACCTAATAGTAAATAATAAAATCTAAAAAAAATAAAAATAAAAAAAAATAAATCTGGGCTGGAGAGATGGCTCAGCGGTTAAGAGCACTGGCTGCTGTTCCAGAGGTCATGAGTTCAATTCCCAGCAACCACATGGTGGCTCACAACCATCCATAATGAAATCTGGTGCCCTCTTCTGGCCTGCAGATATACCTGCAGACAGAACACTGTATACATAATAAATAAATCTTTAAAAATAAAAAAATAAAAAAATAAATCTTTTTTTTTTTTGACTGGCCATGGTAGCACATGATTTTGATCCAGGCACTTGGAAGGCAAAGGCAAGTGGACCTCTGTGAGTTTGAGGCCAGCCTGATCTACATAGGGCAGTCCAGGCAGGTCTAAGTTTATACCTTGTCTCCAAAAAAAAAAAAAAAGAAAGAAAGAAAGAAAATAGAGTAATAGAGTGAGTTATTATGATCTCACCTTCATCTGAATGTCTTCAAAGACAAATCCTGATCATGGGACCTGAGTGGTCCTGGTACTGGTGGGGAAGAGGAAACCCTGCCTGTGGCTCACCCTGGGAACAATGAACAGTTGACTGCTGGGTGTCAGGGAAAACTCCAGCCACATTGCCAGAAGAACTGTCCCCACCATCCCTCCAGGGAATAAACCTTTGGATACTGATTGGACTGTGGGTTGAACTGTTAGATGAAGAAAATATTAGAACACAAGGCTGGTGGGGTTCTCTTCCAGACTGTCTGCAGCTTCAGGAAGCCCAGGAAACAAGCACTGGAAACCTTGCAAGTGTTGAGTATTACTGCTATATTCCCAGATGGCTTCCCCTCACAGCATCTGGAAGGATTGTCTGAATTCCTAAGTAATGCATTTGAAAAGAAAATCTCTATATGTTAAATTCCCACCCAACAGACCTTTGAAAGGAGCTTGGAACAACTTACAGAAGACCTTGACCTCGTCCTGCCACTGGAGAAGCCAGGGTCTGCTGGATCAAGCTTCTCAGAATGCATTTGTAAAGAGACATTAATGGACACACCTGTGCTCACTAGACACTTGGTAACCAACCCTAATTGTCCTCTTCTGGCCTCCACGGGCACTTCATGTACATGATACACAGACATACATGCAGGCAATAGACCCATATACATAAAATAATATATCTCAAAAAATTAAAACGAGAAATCCACAAACATTCTACAGAGGGGCTGGGGAGATGGCTCAGTTAGTAAAGAATGTCATCTGAACTTGTCCTCCGTCCTCCACACACTCATACATGTGAACATGTTCACACATGCATCCCACACAAGAAGGTTCCACAATGAATGTTTCTATTGTTACATTAAATAAGAAATTAGCACAAACTTGCTTGCTATAAGCAACATACATCAAAATTCTTGTGGGTCAAGAGGCACATAGCTTAGCTGGGGTCTCCTAGGCTGCAAATGCAGTATCAGCAGGGTGGGGTTCTCACTCAAGTTGTTGCCAGACTCACTCAGGGTGTTCCAAACTCATTCAAGTTGTTGCCAGAATTCATTTCCTTATGATTGCAGGTCCCTGGCTGCTTCCAGGGACCTAACCTGGTTTCTAGGGCCCACCTGCTGTGTGGCTTTCATAGGCACCCCAAGTTGGTCTATTTGCTTCTTCCCAACCAACAGGAGAAACTCCTTGTAGCCTACAAGGCACAAAAACCATCACAGGACTGACTACTCATTATTGTGAATTCATCTTCTGGCTAGACCTAGGCCACAAGTTCCATCCATCCACCCTGGAACTAACTGAAGGAGGTGACTCATTGGGGATTGCCCTAAGGCGTGTCCTCTGCACACTAAAACACTTCATTATATGTGTCGTGTGCGTACTTATGGCCCAAGTGCGGGATTCTGGGAAAGTTAGAGGACTGTATCGGCTTGCATTCTCTTCAGGTCAGATTACAAAACATAGGTAATACAGAACAATTCCATTTGGGACCCGTTCCTCGGAAACATCTGCAGAGCGGCAGGCAGAAGGAAATGAAGTACAGGGAGAAGTGGTTGCTAATAAATGGCATTAGTAAGGTAAAAACTGTAGACAGTTTGAGTTTAAGCCCCCCACCCCGTCCCCAAGGCCCTCATAATAGACACAACACAGGACCCTCCCAGTATCACATAAAGAGTAAGGGGTTGAGGTATTTGTAATCTAACAGAAGACATGAAAAATGAGTAGCCCTGAGGCTGGAGAGATGGATCAACAGTTAAGTGCACTAGCTGCTCATCCAGAGAGCCTGGGTTCAATTTCTAGCACCCTCACGGTAGTTCACAGTGATCTGTAATCCAGTCCTAAGGAATCTGGTACCTTTCTCTGGTATCAGAGGGCACTGAAAGCACATGATGCCCAGACATAAATGCAGGCAAAATACCACCCCCCCCCCTCCACAAACATAATGAGAAATGAGAGGGTAATTTCCCATGGAGGGAATTTGGGAAGGGCATGGACATCTAATAAAATTTCCTTAACTTTTTAATGAGGTGTGTCAGATGCAAACAAAATCACAATCCACACTTGAGAAATTTTCAGACAGGATGTGTCCATGGAACCGGCGCTCTAAAAGCTGCCTTTGTGTCACTGTCAGTTGTGACCCTTCTTTCAAGGGTAACCAGTACCCTGATGTAGAACTACATGAGTTAGTTTTGTCTACTTTGTTTTCACATAAGAGGTTGCACATACTTTTAAAAAAAATTGGTGCATGTGGTATACAAATGTGAATGTGCATCTGTGAGTGTTCCTGTAGAGGCCAGAGGCCGTCTGGTGTCTCCCTCTATCTCTCATTACCTTATTGTTTTAATATAGGGTCTTACTGAACCAGGGTATTGCAGTTGTAGCTAGACTGGCTGGCCACCAAGCCCTCAGACCACCTGTCTCTACTCCCATGTGCTGGGATCGTAGGCACCGACCACACCTAGCATTTTACGTAGGTGTGAACTCAGGTCCTCATGCTTGCACGGCAGACACTTTACCCACTGAGCCATCTCCTTAGACATGGGTATTTATTTTTGTCTGGCATTTTAGCTCAATCTTTTATTTTTTTAATATTTATCACTTCAGGTTACATCTGCATCACAGTGCCCTCTTTCCACCCCTCCCAATCCCGCCCTCCCACCCTCTACCCCCTATCCCTTCCATCCCACTCCTCCGGAGTGTTGTGTCCCTACATATCAGTCCCCCGCCCAAGTTCAGCAGTCATATGAGGGCCAAGAGCCTCCTCATACACTGGAGACCTACAAGGCAGCACCACTAGGGCAAAGTGTCTCATTGACAGGTAACAAAGTCTATGCTCATGTTCCCTTTGGTGCATTGGTTGTAGTATAGTTATCCTGTACTATATGGCTAAAATCTGACTAGAAGTGAATAGATGCCATGTGCATCCTTCTGAGTCTGGGTGAGCTCACTCAGGATGAGCTTCTCTAGTTCCATCCATTTGGCTGCAAATTGCAGGATTTCGTTGTTTCTGATGGCTGAGTAGTATTCCATTGTGTAGATGTACCATAGTTTTCTTTTGTTTTTTTGTTTTTTTATCCATTCCTTGGTTGAGGGACATCTGGGTTGTTTCCAGTTCCTATCTATTACAAATAAGGCTGCTGTGAACATAGATGAGGAAACGTCCTTGTGATTTGGTGAGGAATCATTTGGATGTATACCCAGAAGTGGTATGGCTGGGTCTTGAGGTAGTTATTCCAAGTTTTCTAAGATATCACCAGACTGATTTCCATAGTGGTTGCATAGGCCTGCACTCCCATCAGCAGTGGAGGAGGGTTCCCCTTTCTCCACAACCTCACCAGCATGTGCTGTCATGTGAGCTTTTGATCTTAGCCATTCTGACAGGTGTGAGATGGAATCTCAGAGTCGTCTTGAGTTGCATTTAGCTCAATCTTTTTTGGGAGGTTATCCATACTTTTGAATACTTGCAGATCATGCATTCTCATGTTGTATAACATCCCATGTTGCAATCAGTGTACAAACCTTTGATGGTGGGCACTGGGCAGTTTCTTAATAAGACTTCTGTTTGATGTGTGCTATATAGTATATGGTCTTCTGTATTGCAACACAGCATGCTTCAGTAGTGATATGAATTATGAGAACATTCGATAAGGTGAACAGTGCAGGGATAGCATGGGATAGAACAGAAGCCTTGTGTGAACCAGCCATGTTGGGCTGCTCTTTTGTTTTTAGTGGTTTTAGTTACTCATTAGATTTCATTCAATCATTCAATAGGAGTTTGAGTTGCCTACTCAGGCTGACAGTGGATCTACAGAAAGATGGTACCTCTTATGGCTTTTCTCTCCTGATTTTCTTTTTTATTAAAGATTCCAAAATTCCACTCACTTATCAAGGGAATAGACATGTAACTCAAACAAACAAATCAAAGCTTCTTTCTTGTAAATTTGGGGACTTGTCAGGCTCTGTAATCACATAAGCTAATTCTAATTCCTTATAGTCTATCTATTTATTATACACACACTAATAATAATATTAAATAATAATAATAATTTAAAAATTGTTAATTCAGTTACCCAGTATGTGCTCTAAGTATGAGGCACCCCACCTCCAGGGACTACGGGGCTCAGCAGCAGCAACAGCAACAGCAGCAGAAAGAGGGCCCCAGTTAGTGGTCCCAGTAGCTAGCTAGGTAGAAATGATTAAACCTCAGACAACTGGCAGAGGAACAGCCTCAAAAGCTGCAGGGGTGGAGATGGAGTACTGCTCTTACTTCTTCCCAGTCTCTCTTCCTCACTTCTGCCACAACATTGAGGGAGAAGGGGCTGGGGCCAGAGAATGGCCCCCATTGAAACCTTGCTCTGGTTCTGGTGGGCTTCTGCTTTCTCTTCCCAGGTCCTGCCTACCTGGACACATCCTCTCCATCATGCAATTTATTAGGTTTTTCTCAGAGAGGGAAGACTGCTTCTGCCTTTAGGACTTGCATGAGAGGAACAGGTAGGGAGTCTGGGTCCAGCTTCAGCTTCTGAGACATGCTTCTCGCACCTAAGGCAGAAAATGCATTTCTGCTTCAGGGTCAACCACCATTGGTGCTTCTGAAGCCCATTGTTCCCAGCAGAGGACTCCTTGCTGCCTCAGGGCAGACCTACAGTTCTTGCCCTCTAAGACAACTTGTTGGCAACTTGCTCTCCATAGACTTGTTCTTTATGTTAAGAACAGATATTTTGGGCATTGCACAAAGAAACATGAAAAAAGTGAAAGTAACTCAGCAGGGCAATTTCTTTTTGTAAAAAGGGTACTTCATTATTCAAACAGGGCTATGTAACCGAACTTTTAAATTATTATTTAACACTTATTTATTTATTACTAAATTCACTTATAACAAACACCAACAATTTCTTAACTATTAATCCTATAAATTCCTACAACCCCTTTAACCTATCCACTAAACCTATTGATAATCATAACAACTACTTTCATAACCTTTTAGAATGATACAGTCTCTGGGGCAGGTCCTCAGTCGTCAGGAACACAGTATTTGTTGTAGATTCTTTAACACACTTAGCAGTCCTTTTTCTGGATCTCTCAGATGCAGGTTCGTCAGGGTAAGTTGGTTATTGCAGTCTCACCTTAAATAAGGCTTCATGCTTTCTTCTCTGTGGGAGACCCCAGCCATCTGCAGGCCAACTTCTTTTGAATCAGGAACTCAGCTGCTCTGCCTCAGTCCTTAAAACCAGGCACCGTTTCCTTTACGCCACTGTTTGGACAGATCAAACCCCTCTAGGCAAAAGCTGAGCCACAGGGTCCAGTCCTTGGCCTTTTGGTGTCTTGCTCAGGCTTTCTTTGCTCACCGGCTTCTTTCTGCTTCAGGGAGAGAGCTGGCCATCAATGGCCAGCCCTTTTTTCAGCAGGACTCTTGGAGCTCTCTAGCATCAGGGGCCTCTTCTCCTCTGGGCTCCATGTACTGTCCTCAAATAGGAGGAACTCTGTTTCAGCTTAATTTGGGCTCCGCCCACTTAGCAGCTGAAAACAATGTCAGGCCAGATACTTTGTTTCTTCAAGTCTTGAGTCTTTCCTGTTTTTCCTGACTTCAAACTTGTTTTTCAGTCTATTGAGTCTTTCCTGTTTTTGCTGACTTCATGCTGATAATGCTCTTCAGGCCCCGAATTAAGAGACAGTATCAGAAACTCCTATATATTTCCTAAATCTAATTTATCTAACTCCTACAGGGCTAGCAAGCACAATGGGCCAGGGAATTCCTTTAGTTTTTGTTCTAACACAGTTAGGGACTGTGTCTTTTCTCTATTGGCTGTTATCTGACCTTTCAAGATTGGCTAGTTTTAAAAGATTCATTGGGAAGGAAAGGGGAAGGGGCCAGCCACTCCAGGCCCTCAAGTTCTGGAAATGCAACTGGGCCTTTGTGTAAACAGTTTTACCAGGTGAGGGAGATTAAAAGATTTGCATAAAAGATTTACAAGGTTGGGGAGATGGAATATTGACTCTTAACTGGCTAGCTATTTTTGATAGGGAAGAAAAATATTTCTCACATTCAGGTTGCTGTCCTGAGGCTCACCAAGGATTTAGAGCTATGATATTCCTAACATCTCTTGGTTGGAATCTAACTGACACCAAGAGTTTGGGCCTTCTCAACAACTGACAAGTAGGACTTCACACAACTAGAAACTTTCTGCACAGCTAAAAACACAGTCAATCTTGTGAAGAGGGACCCCATAGAATGGGAATTTGCCAGCTATACATATGATGGATGCTTAATATCTAGAATATCCAAAAAAGTGAAAAACAGAGTAAAGCAAATGATCCATTAAAAAAAATGGACTTAGAATCTGAACAGAGAGTTCTCAGAGGAAGAAATAAAAATGTCCAAGAAGTATCTCAAAAAATGTTCATCATCCCTGGAAACTAAGGAAATATAAGTCAAAACAACTTTGAGATTTCCTTTTACCCCAGTCAGAGTGGCAAAGATTAATAAACAGCTGACGACAAATGCTGGACAGGATGTGAGGGAAAGGGGACCCTCATTAACTGTTGGTGGGATTGCACACTGGTTCATCCAGTCTGGATGCCAATGTGGAGAACACTTCAAAGGCTAAAAATAAATCTCCCATATGACCCTGCTGTACCACACTCACTCCTTGACATTTGCCCAAAGGACTGGACATCCTACCTCACGGATACTGCTCAATCAAATTAATTGCCCATCTAGTCCCAAGAGCTAGGAAATGGAAGCAACCTAAATCCCCTTCAACTAATGAACAGACAATGAAAATGCAGTTTATATACATTATGGAATACTATTCAGCTACAAAAAGAATTAGAAAATGGAATTTGTTGCTAAACAGGTGGAACTAGAAAAGGTCATATTGAATGAGGTCACCCAGATGCAGAAAGACAAATGTCACATGTTTTCTGTCATCTATGGTTCCCAGCTCCAAATCTTCATATATGTGTATATAACTTGGAGAAACTGCAGACACCAGGAAAGTAAAACAGGACTGTGAGTCAGACAGGAGTGGGGGAAAGCCATAGAGAGGAGAGAGCAAGGTACAAGTGATTTGAAGGAATAGAAAGGGGGGGGGCTTTAATTAAGGAGGCAGACAGAGGTAAATACAGAGGAGGGAGGAAAGAGGAAAGAGGGTAAAATAGCATGAAGGATATCTGAAAAAAGTCATGAGTAATCAATCATTCTATCGACCTAAAATATCTATAATGCACATAAGTCCATGTATACATATATAGCTGTTTAAATGAAAATTTCCACTCTGGACTGACAATGCTTTCCCCAAGAGCCATACCCATATCTAAAAAACCCTTAGCACCATGCATGAGAAACATCCCTTTGACTTGCTAGTCATTGTCCAAGAGACTCCCAAAACATACACAGGCTATTGCTGTTGCCTTTGGTTTCCTCCCAGAGCTTGAAAATCCCTATTGCTGACCGGACGGGGAGGATTCAAGTTGGTTCTAAGCTGAAATCCTCCTCCCTGAGGACTAACTTTCATGGCATCAGAAGGCACTATGCAAGCTTCTAAGGGGGGGAAGGAACCAGCAGTCCTACATGGCTAAGATGCTTATAAGCTAAAGCAATGAACTACCATGGCATGATATCCCTAAGGCACAACTGGTAACCAAAGGCTCTTTAAC
>CAJQZJ010016855.1:3524937-3551188 GCA_907164525.1 Lophiomys imhausi | reverse complement strand
TTTGGCACCTGACTTTAACATTCTACTATCTAACCATCTCCATGTGTTTAAAGTTCTATATCTAACTCAGCTTTCATACTAACTTGCCTCATAATTTTAAAAATATCTTCTTAGATCCAGAACACCCTCTTGATTCCTAAACAACTCAAAATTTAACTATGAGACTCTAGCTATCTATTCTTCAACCACCTCAGAGACCTGAGAGGGATAAATATATCTGATTATATAGGAAGTGCAGGGCCTGCAGCTTCCAAAACTAAAAAATGACATACCAGTGGCTGCCTGGACAGTTCCCATTTTCTCTCCATACATTACAGCATCAATCTTCAGCCATTTGGCCCCATTTCTCTGACAGACATTGGTTGTAGAGCAGGAATTATGAAGGACTTACCTACCCTGTCTTGGCAGAGCTAGGCTGTCGACTTACCTGCTTCCAAGTTTTGTCCTTTTTGGACAGAAGTCTGTCTACAGTTGAAGCAAGTGGTTTTTCTTGCCAAGAGAATGGCTTACCACCAATTTAATCATCTCCCACTGGAGATTCTTCGATGCTCATCTTCTACTTGGAGTAATATAGGGGGTGCTGTCAGGAGCTGACATGTCTCGATATCAAAAAATCTTAAGTTAAGAAAACATCTTTGAATGCCATATTCTGCAGATCTCTTGAGGTTTTTGAAGATGCCCTATCTATCTCTTATATTTAGATAAGAAAATATTGCTTGTCTCTTAGCAACTTGATTTCTGAGTAGCTTAGAAAATAACTGTGATAGACTGTCATAGTAACTAACAAAATGACACGTTTTCATGACTATTAGTTTCCGTTTCTTAATTATCCTAAACAGTTTATGTCGGTTGGTAGCGAGAGGTCAAAACTTGACATTTCATTTTTAAGTATTACTACGAACAATACCTTTAAGAAGCGTTATGTTCATAGCAGCTTTATTTGTAATAGCCAGAAACTGGAAACAACCCAGATGTCCATCAACTGAAGAATGGATAAAAAAAACTGTGGTGCATTTACACAATGGAATAGTACACAGCTATCAGAAATGAGGAAATCATGCATTTCAAAACCAAATGGATGGAACTAGAAAAACTCATCCTAAGTGAGCTGACGCAGTCCCAGAAAGATAAACATGGTATGTATTCCCTTACAAATGGATATTAACCATACATCAGAGGAAAACTATCTTACAACCCACACACCCAAATAGATAGGAACCTAGCATATCTATCCTAGGAAAAATTCTACCCACCAGTGAGTCATGGAATCTGCTGCAGGTTAGTGGAACCCCACACCCTAGATGGTGTGCCTTATCAAGCTCCAGTACGAGTGGAAGCTCTTGGGCCTCACATGACGCAAGATCTGAGGGAGTATGATATGTGAGGACCCACCTCATCTGAGGAGAAGGAGAGTACCAAGTAGAGGAACAAGGAGGGAGGGAGGGAGGGAAGGAGAGAGGGAGGGAAGGAGAGAGGAAGGGAGGGGCCAAGAGAGGAGGAGGGAGGAATCTATGTTCTAGAAGTAAATAATACTTTTTTAAGAAAAGAGTTAATAAGCTTAAAAATAAAATAAAAATACAATATAAAATTTTCAAACTATAATTTACCTCACTGGCATGAAAGGAAAATGGCCTTAATTTCAGATTAGAATGTTAGACTGCAGGTGGCTACAGAGATTACACAAATTTGATAGCAGCTTAAAAGTTTTTTTTTTTTTTTTTTTTTTGTAGAGGTATAAGCTGTTTCCATGGTTTGGCATTAAAAAGCAGGTAATAGGTTTAAAACACTGTAAATAAATTAAAGGTGACAGCTGTTCAACCTGGTTTTACAAACCTCCAAGAGTTGAAAAAACTTAGAGCTAAGGTATAATAATGCATGGTGTTAGCCCATGCCGTTACCTCCAGTAGAGACAGGAGGATCACTATAGAGTTAGTTGTCTTATAAATTCTAGAGTTACAAGAAACAGGGTGGTGATGGTGCACACCCTTAGTCACATCATTGGGGAAGAATACACCCTTAATCCCAACACACTAGAGACAGAAACAGGCAGATCTCAGAGCTCAAGGCCACCTGATACAAAACAAGCTCTAAACAGAGAAAAACTTTGATCCAGGAGTGGAGGAGCACATCTTTAATTCCATCAGTTGGGAACCACATGTCTTTGATCCCAAAACTTAGAATGCAGAGACAGGCACATAGGATTTGGAAAGATTTAAGTTTAAGAGCTACTTACAAAAGGCAGGCTGCAATTCAAACAAATTGTCCTTTGAGATCTCAAAATATATACACTAAAGGTTTGTTTAGCTCCAAAATATCAAAATAATTTCTTCAATGTCTGTATCTTATGGGGCTAATAATCCAGATCAGCCTCTGAACCGTTGTTTTTAGGGATGGCTGGCATCCAAATGGATGGAGTAAAGATATGTGTGGACTGGATTCACATGAGGATGAATCAGAGTTCATCCATAAAAGTACTAAGACCCCCTAAGGTCTAGATGTGCTGTAGAAATACTGCCCCGCCTCCCTTTTTCTGGGTCCTATAATTCTGAAAGCCTTTGTTCTTTGGTCCAGTGGAAAGTACCACCTGCATGGGGGGATGTTGTTTTGATCCACTAGTCCTAGCTTCTTTGAGTAAATGTGTTTCATGGTGTTTGCTGGAAGGATTGTGGCTTTCTGATGAAGACTGGCCTTACATGGGCTAGCAGGGTTCATCTAGAAACCTGAGATTCCTATTTATAACTTGCTCCTGAAGCAACATTGGTGGCAGAATTGCCTAAAACACAAACACTGTTTGTGCAAGACTTCATCCTCGATAATCAATTTCTCTCTTAATGTTTGTCTAACGCTTAACAGAGTTCCTTCATGGAT
This sequence comes from Lophiomys imhausi, assembly GCA_907164525.1. Classification (NCBI taxonomy): domain Eukaryota; kingdom Metazoa; phylum Chordata; class Mammalia; order Rodentia; family Muridae; genus Lophiomys; species Lophiomys imhausi. Next base: position 3,548,320 of record CAJQZJ010016855.1, on the reverse strand, counting down.
CCTACCTTTGCAAACTCTGTAGGATTGAAGGATCCAAATCCCAAAGAAAAGTGAAAATGTCTGGTCTTCTTTAAAAAGTATTAAGAGAATCTTTAAGAAGACATAATAGTAGACAAGGGGGTACAAAGGGAGTTGGGGAGGTGTCTTGGGGCAGGGAGAGTGGAGGATGGTCAAGATTATATGCCTCTGGGAATACTCAGGGAAACTCATTGTTTGGAATAGTTGACATGTGTTAATATTGTAATAAAAATAAGTATGAAGCCGGGCGGTGGTGGCGCACGCCTTTAATCCCAGCACTTGGGAGGCAGAGGCAGGCGGATCACTGTGATTTCGAGGCCAGCCTGGTCTACAAAGTGAGTCCAGGACAGCCAAGGATACACAGAGAAACCCTGTCTCGAAAAACCAAAAAAAAAAAAAAAGTATGAAATGTTGCACAAGCATGAGGCTCTGAGTTCAAATCCCCAGCAGCCTTGTAAAACAGTACACCTGTAACCTCAGCACTGCTGGGGAACAGAGAAAGGAGGATTGCTGGAGCTTCCTAGCTGCCAGTTTAGCTTCAGATTCAGTGAGAGGCCCTGCCTCAAGGGAATACAGTGGGGAGTGACAGCATAAGACACTGGGCATCTTCCTCGGGATTCCACGTGTGTACACACAGGTACACATACATGCATATGTACCGCTTGCATACCACACATGCACATTCACTCTCATGAATCACAAAAGTGGGTTCCCCTAAGTACTTAACTACTTAAGAAGGGGGAAGATGGAGTCTTTTCAGGACATGATTGTGACCCAGTCCCTTCAATAATTTGGGCAATTGGTAGACAAGTAGGTTACTCAATTGTACTTGAGTACAATGACTTAACAAGATTCCTTTCACTGTAGAAAATTACCACATGAAGGGGTCTTGCTGTGATTTCTCCCTATTTTTACTTTACTTTGTACACTTTTGTACATTTTAGTAATCAAAAAGGACCAATCTAATAGGTGGGGGTCACATGAAATTGATGCATATGTCTCAAATAACTTGTCTGGTCACCCCAGATAGGACACTATTGACAAACAAAATTCCACTCAAGTCTAGCTTGGTGAACCAATGGTTTTTGGGATTTTTTTGTTTTGTTTTTTGACATTATCTACAGGTACAGGCACAACTCAGAGGTGTCTGTAACCTTGAAAGGCCCACTCCATCAGGGGTGACAATAACCCAAACTGCATTCCTGTGCTTAAGTAGCAATAAAGGCCTCTTAAGGGAAAACCCTTTGGTCAAAAGAACAGACTTTCTGGCCTGGTTGGAGACCTAGCATGTCAGTTGGGTGGGTCAATCCTGGCCAAGGAACCACCTCTCAGAAAGAAGGGACCACCCCCTAGGAAAGCATGCCCACCTCAAACTATGCCAAAGAGATAGGTGGAATAATTACCCCCTTTAACAAGATGCTGTGTTCTTCCTTTCCTGAACTCCTACCCCAAAGCACAGTTGCTTAAAAGCACAGTTGTTTGCAAAGTACAGTCATACCATTTTGTAACGTCACCTGTTTTTCTGAATTACTCAGAAAAATGAACCTTCTCCTTTTCTTCCTATCTCTTTTCTAAGCATGCTTTCCCTAACACCTCAGGCTTCACTTTCTTTAACATCCCTTGAAAACAAGTGGGTGACCTCCGTGTGTCCTTAACTACTCGGGTGTCACACCCTCTCCCTCCGCTCCTCACTGTCCTCCTCTAGGAAGCTTCCGAGATTTACAGCCTGCCTACCCTGGTGTGTGTGTTTTTCATTTTGACTGTAACTAACCTTGTGTTAGGGTTTTGATTGCTGTGCTACCATGAGCAAAGGCAACTTGGGGAGGAAAGGGTTTGTTTCCTCTTGAAGATCACAGCCCATCATTGAGGGAAGCCATGGCAGGACCTCAAGGAGGAACCTGGAAGCAGGAACTCGAGTAGAAGCCTGCTTATTGGCTTTGGAGGAATACTGCTTATTGGCTTTCTCAGCCTGGTTTTTGATACCCTGCAGTGGCATTGTCCACAGTGAGCTGGCCCCCTGCACATCAATCAGCGCTCAGGAAAATGTGCCACAGGCTTGCCTACAGACCAATCTAGTTGGAGCATTGTCTCAATTGAGGTTCCCTCATTCAAAATGATTCTAGCTCATGTCAAGTTGATGTAAAACTACCCAGCACATGCTACCACGTTGGAACACAGGTTTTGTGGCCACCGAAATCTGCATTCCTAGACCCTAGTCACTCATATTTGGCTCTAGAATAAAGGTGAAAGTGTGTGTTTTGTTTGTTCTGTGTTGACAAATAAAGGAAATTAAAATTTTGGAGGCAGTACATACTTCCTGTGATGAGCTTTGAATGCAAGAATCTGGCTTTCCACATAATAGACATGCATCAAGCTATTTCCTAGGCAAGCTGTAAATCTCAGCAGCTTCCTAGAGGAGGACAGTGAGGAGAGGAGGAGGAGGGACATGATGCTTGAGTTAAGGACACATGGAGGTCACCCACGTTTTCAAGGGATGTTAAAGAAAGAGTGAAGACTAAGGTGTTAGGGAAAGCATGCCCTCCAGCTCCCATTTGAGTTTGTTCTGAAATGATTTTTTTGATAAAACTAAGAACTCCAAGAGGGGCCCTGGATTTCCCTGCCATTATCTGGCATTTGCTCCAACCGGGTACAAAGGTACTTCCTTGTTGCAGCAGGTTTTTTCCACTGTTAAAGCTTGTGGGTCCATCTTAGCTAGGATTTCCATTGCAGTGAAGAGACACCATGAACACAGCAACTCTTATAAAGGAAAACACTTCATTGGGACTGGCTTACAGTTTCAGAGGTTTAACCCATTATCATCATGGCAGGAAGCATGGCAGCATGCAGGCAGACATGGTGCTAGAAAAGGAACTGAGAGTTCTACATCTTGATTAGAAGGCAGCAGAAGGAGACTGTGTGCCACACTGGGCGAAGCTTGAGCATAGGAGACCTCAAAGCCCACCCCCACAGTGACACACTTCCTCCAACAAGGCCATACCTACTCCAACAAGGCCACACCTTCTAAAAGTGCCACTCTATCAGCCAAGCATCAATACACATGAGTGTATGAGGGCCTTAGCTATTGAAACCACCACAGGGACTTGTGAGTCTTGTGAATTCCTGAATTTTCAGAACCTTGTGAGTTTCATTAACTTCCTGTATCTTCAAGCCTCCCAAACCTCCTCCCAGGAGGAAATGTTTTAGTTCAGAGGAAATAGCTACATGCATGTCTATTATGTGGACAGTCAAATTCTTGCATTCAAAGCTCATCACAGAAAGTATGTACTGCCTCCAAAATTTTAATTTCCTTTATTTGTCAACACAGAACAAACAAAACACACATTTTCCCCTTTATTCTATAGCCAAATATGAGTGATTAGGGCCCAAGAATGCAGATTTAGGTGGCCACAAAACCTGTGTTCCAAAGTGGTAACAGTTTTATTCATTTTTTTTCTTTTTATGATTTCACATATTTTTATTTTGTGTAAGAGCATTGTGCCTGCAAGCATCTATGTGCACTGGGTAAGTGCCTTGTGTCCACAGAGGTCAGAAGAGGACTTCAGATCACCTGGAACTAACTGGAGGTATGGTGACTGTGAGCCACCATGTGTGTGCTGGATGTTAAACTTCGGTCCTCTGCAAGAGCAGTAAGTGCTCTAACCACTGAGCACCTCTCCAGGATCTAGAGATGAAGGAGATAAGGAGAAGTGGGGGGGGGAGGAAGGAAGTAGGGGAGAATGGGGGAAAGAATGGAAAATTTCTATAGTAACAGAAAACAATTACATGAAAAATCAAGGGACCTTTTAAAAGACGTTAGTAGAAACATCAGGTAAGCTGGTCACCACAGAGTGAGGGATTCTCTGGTGTAGATCTCAGATGCTATTTGCTGAGAGTCCTTATTCTCCTCTCAGTCTCTGACTGTCTCTGACTATGTCTGTCTCTGTTTCTCTGTGTGTGTACTTGTACTTGCGTGTGCCATAGTGCCCGTGTGGAGGTCAGAGGGCAACCTCAGGTATCAGTCCTCATCTTCTACCTTCCCTGAGACAGGGTTTGTGGTTGGTTCAGGGCTGCAGATACCAGACTTGCTTGCTGTCCTGTCTCTTCCCCATCTCCCAGAGAGCATGTGCTGGGATTTCAGACACTTGCACAGTTGCATCAGATTTTATGTAGGTTCTGGGGCCCTCCTCTACCCCATTCTCAGCTGGTGAATGTAAGAATATATCTTATAGCTTTTGATTGCCATATGGATATTAGGGCAGTTATAGAATATCTGACAATAAATGGTTTTCAAAGGAACTCATCATAGCCCAAGATTGTTTTGTTTGCTTGTTTAGCTGGTTTTGTTTGTTTGTTTTGGTAAAGACCTTTGTGTAGTCCTGGGTGTCCTAGAAGTCACTCTGTAGACCAGGCTGGCCTCAAACTCACAGATCTACCTGCCTCTGCCTCCCGAGTGCTGGGATTAAAGATGTGCACCATTACTGCCCAGCATCCTGAGATAATACAACCCACAGCATTTTAATTCTTTATAACAACAAAGTTCAGTCATTTGGACTTGTGGAATCTTTTTACTTTGGTCTTTTATTTTTTGTTAGTATATATTAATTATACAAAAATGAATTTCATTATATTTTTGCACAGATATGATGATTTTGGTCATATTTATCCCCTAATATCATCCTGTCCCTTCCTGTTACTAGTCTCCCTTCTTTCTCACCCCTTTTTTCTCATGATCCAAAGGGCTTCTTCTTTAGGGTTGCTTACTCTACCACTAAGGAAAACATATCTCCCTTTCCCACCAATCATTAACGTCAGGGAGGGATAAGGCCCATGAACCTCTCTGCTTCCATGATAGGGTACTAAGGAACCAATATTGTACAAACCTTGTGCAGATGAGTTCAAGAGTGCAAAGGCCATGTCATGTGTGGAATCAGGACTTCCCTTCCTTTTCTTGGGAATCTTACATTCTTCCTGCCTCTCTCCTACCACGTTCTCCCAGCTGTGGAGGGAGTAATATTTAGATGTCCCATTGTGATTGTAATTTGAGAGTCACTTATCCTCAGCCCTGAGGCCAGTTATGGGTCCCTACAATTCCCACCCACTCCAAAAAGAAGCTTCTCTGACCAGCATTAATCTATGGCACAAGTGTAGTAATTTAGAATGGTCTCATTAAAAAAAAAATTAGAATCTTGAGCACAGGTACAGACAGACTTCCCTCTACCCAGGGAAATCTAGCTCAAATGTCCCAATCTGGACTTGGCTGGCTGGCTCACTTTTAAAGTGCCACCCTCAGTTCTGCTGGGATCACCATTGACTCTATTTTTCTACCACTTATCATTCCTCAACTCTCCCTACTCATCTCAGTTAACCACACTGTGTCACTGTAAACTTCCAAGTCCTTATACACACTGTCATATAGTCACTCAGTTAACCACACTGTGTCACTGTAAACTTCCAAGTCCTTATACACATTGTCATATAGTCACTCAGTTAACCACACTGTGTCACTGTAAACTTCCAAGTCCTTATACACACTGTCATATAGTCACTCAGTTAACCACACTGTGTCACTGTAAACTTCCAAGTCCTTACACACACTGTCATATAGTCACTCAAACTTGCTCAGCTTTTGACTGTGGCTGTACCCAGCTTTTGATCCACTGTATACTGTTTGTTTTTTGAGACAGGGTTTCTCTGTGTAGCCCTGGCAGTCCTGGAACTGGCTCTGTAGACCAGGCTGGATCTGAATGCACCGAGATCTGCCTGGTTTGCCTCCCTTATGCTGGAATTAAAGGTGTACTAGGATTAAAGGCATGAAATGCCACCACTGCCCAGCTATTTATTCTCAAATCTGGGCATCGGAGCATGGCTAAAGTAAACACAATTTAGGGCTGGATGTTTGACTTTGGATTTGCAAACATGCATTTCAGGTGTGGAAGGAAAAGAGTGGCAGGTTCAGGAAGACAGTTTGCAGATTATCACTCAGAATGAGCTTCAGTAGGAAAGAGAGTCATATGGCCAAAGGCATGGTTAAGAGGGATAGACATTATATCAGAGACAGCATGATGGGGCCTTAAAGATACTGAGAAGTCTTTAAGAGAACTGGCTTAATGTACAAAAGTAGAAGAGGAACCTTAAAATGAAAGAGATATTTGCCATGCACCATGAATGGCATGGTAGGGGAACCTGAAAGAGAGAGGGAGGGAGGGGAACAAGAAGAAGGAGAAAGGAGAGAGGGAGTGAGAGAGAGAGAGAGAGAGATGAGAGAGGGAGAGAGGGAGAGAGAGACAGAGAGATCTAACGAAGTTATAAGTTCTCAAATCCTCATTCTTGACTGCACACTTTGACTCTTGTTTCCCCTTCCCCCTTGGCCTGTGCCCCGCTCTCTTGTTACTAGAAAGGGAAGGTGCCTGCTTTGGGCTCAACCAGTGTCACTGATTGGGTAGTGGTTGTGTTGCCTCTTTCCAAACAAGGGTTGTTGGACAGCATTTCTCTTTCCCTCGGGTCCAGTTTCCCATTTCTACTGTGTTGCTCTTATCTTCATGTTCCTGTACAGTTCCATCTTCAGAACCTCTGTTTCCAAACCTCTGTTTTACTGAGTTTGCCCCGATCTACATCCTCCTGTGTAGTAAACCACAGCCTGTTACACTCTCTTTAGTCATTTGTTCCCAGTGGGCCACTGCAATCTCTCCTATCAAGGTCACCAGCGACTTCCTTATCAGCAGATACAGTGGCAGATCAGAGCCTTCAGTGTCCCTGACTGCTGGGGGACAAATGGCCAGTCTCCCTCCTTCTCAAGGCACTACCACACCAGACAGTTCCACATCTGTCCTCTGGCCACTTCTAACTCTCTGACCTCTACATTTGGAGTACTCCAGGCAGTCCTCACATACTCCTGCTGCCACTAAGATGGAATAGGAACTTTGAGCTTTTACACAAACACACGGGATTACAAACACATAATGTGTTGACTTGATAAAACTAGAGACCATAAACACCCAACCTAATAGAAACTTGACTTTGTGTTGTCAAAAGAAACACCTCTCATTTCAAGACATAAAAGACATGTTTTGTTCTTGGTAGAATTTGAATGACCATGGCCTGAGGGACATATATTGAGATCTCCCCAAATACAGTGTCCATGAAAGCAGTTTCATGGAGTTTTATGTACTAGAACAAAGAAAGTTGAGGATTAAGGTATTTTTTTAAACACATTGGTAGAAATATCAGAGAGACAAGTTAGAGTAAGTGGAGGAAGCTCCGCTATTGGCCTTGGATGCTCTCTTCAACACTCTTAGCCCTTTGATTGGTGGAGAACTAGGGTTTTGTTAAGTTAATGCAATTCCAAAAGCTTTTTTATCTGTCAGATGTTAGGTATGGCAAGTAGAGGGGTGTTAGATGTGACACAGAGGGATAAGGAATGACTTATTAGGGTGCTAGGGGTCGTCCAATCTAAGTTGTTATGAGGAACTGCAGCATTCAACCCCTCCACATCAATGAAGTTTCAATCATCAACCAGCCTATGTAGACAGATTCTATCCTGGAATTCTCATCCCTGTGAATGTAGTACATTAGGCACTCTGGTAAGTTCCTGCCACAAAGACAGACTGTTGCCTTCAGCAACCTGTAGTCCCTATAATTTTTTAGGTACTTACCTAGACTCAGGCAAACTTTGGCTTCAAAACAAGAAAGAATTTCAGGGAAAGTAAGTATGAAGCACAATTGGGGTTTATTAAAAGACAGCTGGGATAGAGCGTTGGGGAGATGGCACCGTTGGTAAGTAACAGATCAGAGTTCAGATTCCCAATACCCACATAAAAAGCTGGGTGTGGCGATGTGCCAGCAATCCCAGTGTTGAGGATGAGGAGGCAGGAGCATCCCGGAGGCTTGCTCTCTAGCTTGAATCAGAAAATTACAACTCCACTGAGACACCCTGACTCAAAAATAAGATAGAGAGTGATTGGAGAGACAAGATCCTTCTTTGACCTCTGTCCTCCACACATATCCTACCACAAACATACAAAAAAAAAAGATTTTTAAAATATAGATTTTAAGCACAAAAAAAAGTTAAGGAAAGAAGATGTTTTGGAAGAAAATAAGACACAGCAGAGGCAATGGGTGTGGGTTTCTCTAAGAAAGCATTTGTACCTCATTGTCTTTAAAATAGTCATATTTTCCATTTTGATGAAGTTGCTAAGGAAACAAAATGAGATCACAGGTCTGAGGGACAGCTGACATGACTACAGTTGAACAGGCAACTTTCTAGCACTAAGGGATGCAGGAAGGTATCTTCATTGCACACAGAGTTTATAGTAGTCTTATTTGAGATTTGCAGAAAATGTCTTGCAAAAGAAATGAGGCCCTTCTCGACATAAAATGTCTACACAGAGAAGGGACAGTGTCTCCTTGTTGGCAGCCTTCACAGCAAATTGTGATGTGTTGGGACTCTAGATGTTCAGTTGGGGACAGGCTATAACCAGACTCAGGGGTGAGGGGCTCTTTCCCTTCCCACGTCCCCATGGCTCTCATGTCTTTTCTGTCCTGCCTCAACAAGCACTAAGTATTCCAGAAGATTAATCTGCTTCATTGCCCTCCCTCTTAAGCATGTAACAAGCCAGCTGGGTTCACCGGCTCCTTGTGCGAATGTTATCTCAGTGAGTGTGAATGAGTACTGAGGTTGCTACCTTTGTGTCCAAGCTATAGGTGTCTGAGCAGGGTCCAGATTAGGACTGAGCTGGGAGGCTGAAGTCACGAAGAAAGCAAGAACTTGAATGTGATAACATCTGCAGGAAGCCAGGCTGAAGGTTGATATCTCCAAGCATGCTAAGGGGGCTGAAGGTAGAGAAGAAGCCTTGGTCCGTGTGCTTAGATGCATTTGTGGGGGAAGTGGAGCAAGACTTTCACAGGGATGAAAGAAATGAGGGGGTATTGGGTGGCTCAGACTGATGGCCTGGACTTTAACACACAGGTTTTTCTTTGTTTCGGGCCTGGCCTGGCCTCAAACTTAGGATAATCTTGGACCCCAAGCTCCCCCTGCCTTCACCCCTGAGTGCTGGGGTGACAGAAATGAACCACCACATTTGGCTTGACAACAGGAGGCTTTGAAAAGATGGAAAATGAAAATACTCAGTACTCGGGGTATCAGTGAAGAACCAAAAGGGTACTACTTGCCTTGTTCCAAGTACTGAAGAGCCTTGGGTATGGGTGACCAGAGGAGTGGAGCTTGGTGAAGGAAAAGATCAAAATCACCATTTGAAAGAGCTGTGGGAATGCCTGCTGATTCACCCCTTGGAACTCCCAGTTCCCAGACAATAAGCAAGGGACGTTTAGAGGAGAGACTGTATTAAAGAACACTCTTGATGACAGAACTTTGCAGAAGGCTCAGTGGAAGAGCCTCCCAATAGTGGGGACTGAGGTAGAGTAGACTGTGCCAAGATGAATGTGGGGAGAGGGAAGGAGGAATGTTTGACCCTGAGGATGCGCAGGAAGTAAGGAGGAACAAATCTAGTTGAGGTGCAGGGACTGTAGTAGGTTGGGGCGTTGTTGTCGTTGATGTCCTTGAGTTCTATAAATTTCTTTGTGGAACTAAAAACAGTCCTTGTCATTCTCCTGGAATCTAGAACCCAGAGGGAGTCTGTTAAGGGCTTGGAGATTCACATACAGGCTCTTAGTTGAGGACTTGCCACAAAGAGGCTGTTGCAGCTAGATGTGACCTGAGCAGCAGTCTCTCTGAATTCAACAGTATGGAGACAAGACCGACCGTAAAGGTGATAGGGGACCTAGGAGCCTCGGACTTGGGGGATATCTGGAGCTTCCGGATTCTGGGAAATAAAAAAACCGAGAACTACCCTGGTTCTTGGGACTCTTCCACAGAGTTGCATTAGACAGTGGGGTTAACTGCATCAAGGCTGAGTGAATGTGAGAGACAGAAGCTTTCTCCATGAGAAGGGTGAGGCAGAGGCTCTCCTGGAATGGCAGATGGCAGGAACTTTTGTGTTAAGGAGTAGCAGAGTTTCTGGAGAGGTGGCTCAGCCAGTAAAGTGAAAGTATGGGGACCTGATTTTGGAACCCCATGACCCTGTAAATGCACACATCTGTAACCCTAGCTCTGGAGGGAGGCAGAGGTAGGTAGATCCCAATGGTGCTTTGGCCAGCCAGTCTAGCCTAATAGCCAAGCTCCAGGCTTAGGGAGAGAGAGAGAGAGAGACACACACACACACACCATCTCAAAAACTAAGGTGGAGAGTGACAAAGGATGCCCCTGGCAGCCACAGGTACATGCACGTGAGAGCATTCCTGCATGCACAGGCATAGATAGAAGTCTGGAGTCAAACGATGCAGTAGGATCTGCAGTCTGCAGCTTAGTAGACAGATCTTTGAGGAAAAGTTTCTCCTTCCTCCCTGTCTCCAAGCTCCTGCTTGTAATAAACCTCTCCTTCCTAGGAGAGCCTGAACTTCAAGACAGTCTCCTTTTGAGGGACCCTGAACCTCTGCAGCAGCAGCAGCTGCATCCCTCTTGGAAGCCTTGTGGAGCTGTGTAAGCATAATGGTGGATAATCAAGAGAAGAGGGTAATAACAAGAGCAAAGCCAGCACCTTACATGTGGGTCAGCACCTACTCTCAACTGCTTGAAGGGCGGCTATTAAAACATCATAGCCATAATACAGCACGCTTGGGAGGCTGAGGAAGGAAGGCTGATTTCCAGCTCCAGGCCAGCCTGGAGGGGAAAAAAAAAAGTCACCTTTTGGTTTTGAAAGCCTAAGAACAACATCCCAGAGAGCACAGAGAGGGTTAGGAACAGATGTTGAGTCCTCAGCAAGGGAGTCAGGGACTTGGGGACACCAGTTGGGTGACAAATGTGTTAGAAGGAGCATGCAAGCTTCCATGACTGGGCAAAAATAAGGCTGACCGAGGGAGTCTCAGAGCCAGGCAGCTAGATAACAGCCAGGAGCAGGGCAGCTATGTACATGTTGGAGATTATGTTTTCTTTGACTTGTTCCGAGACCTTTGTCCTAGTTTTTCTGAAGCAGGGAGAGGCCTCAATAAGCCTAGGTGGGGCTTCCAGAGGCTGGAGTCCTAGAGACTTATAAAGCCCAACCCACAATTGCTGGGCATCTCTCCCAAGGGCCGTGGACTGCTGGCATTCTGTTGATACCCCAGAGATGCAGCGGCTTTTGGCTCCAGCAAGGCAGGTCCTGCAAGTGAAGAGAGTGATGCAGGAAGCTTCACTCCCACCTGCTCACCTGTTCTCAGCAGCCCGGCAGAGGTGAGTCACCTGCATGGAGGGTCTCCGTAGGATCACTCTCAGACAAGCACCATGAGGACCAGTGAAGGGCAGGCAGAAGACCTGTAGGAGAACTCGGAGAACTCGCTAGAATCTCAGTCAAAAGCTGGCTTGTGCTCAGTTATAAACAAACAAGCAAGCTTTAAAGGATCTCTGTCACCTCATTTCTAGACAGTGGCTGTTAACTGTTGAGCTGGAAGCATCTAATCTAGTGGTTTCAACCTTCCTACTGCTGCAACCCTTTCATATAGTCCCTCATGCTAAGGTGACCCTCTTAACCATGAAATCATTTTGTTGCTGCTTCATAACTGTAATTTTGCTACTGTTATGAACTGTAATGTAAATGTCTGATATGCAGGATGTATTTTTGTTGTTGCAAATTGACCCAAGGAGGTCGTGACCCACAGGTTGAGAACCATTGCTCTAAGCCTAAGTCTTTGATGCACCCTGTCCAGGAAAAGCAACATCCTCCCCTGTGCTAGCTACTGGAGGCAGCGGAACTCAGGATCCTGCAGCTGCAATGTTAGTCCAACTGCTCACTTTAGTTCACAACAGCAAGAATGGACCGAAGGGAAGAGACTGTGTGTTTCTACATTTCAGTTTTATGAGATGAATTACAGAAATTTTGTGTATGTGTCTCTCTGTGTATAGGAGGTAGGAGATACATGTGCTTGTGTGAGAAGAATACACATGTTACCTTTCTTTGTAAACACCTTTCAGTCTGGTCCGAATGCTTGTGGTTGCCCTGAACTGATGGGACACATCTGTGCTTTGGGCTTCGGGCTCCCAGCTACTCGTGTGAGTTATTTTCTTGTTTGCTCATCATCTGAGCTCAGAGTCCTAAGGCTTCCTCTCCTCTTCTACCTACAAATACTGAATATTTAGGAAAGCACTTTGCTATTGCTTATTCCCTTGCCTGCTCTTCTGAGATCCTGGGTGTAGGTGTGGAGGGGACAGGAACAGTGTCCTTTAACCTCTTTATTTTCTTCATGTCCCCACCATCATCTCCACTTTCCTGCCCCTTGCAAAAAACTCTGCATTTCAATTGACTATATTCCAGCTTGGAATCTAGCTTGTTTCTGCACTTGTAAGGAGGTGGTGGACATAGTTAACTTGTTTCAGGGCTGGACAGGGATGACCATTCCCTAGTTCCCTAGTTCCCTCCTCCTCCTCCTCCTCCTCCTCCTCCTCCTCCTCCTCCTCCTCCTCCTTCTTCTTCTTCTTCTTCTTCTTCTTCTTCTTTTTCTTCTGAGACAAGGCCTCTCTATGTGGCCTTGGCTGACTTGGAACTATGTAGATCCATCTGGCCTTGAACTCATAAAGATCCATTAGCCTCTGGCTCCATAGCCCTGGGATTATATGCATGTACCACCATACCTGACACAAACATTCCCTAAGCAACAGTAGGCCACTACCCAAGAGGCAAGCCTCCATCTTCATCAACACTCTGTGACTTCTTTGGTTCATACTCTGGAATCCTTATTCACACTTCTCTTTTGGTGCTCTTATGGTTAACACCATGGCTCACTGCCTGAACTACGAGTGTTCTTCATAGGACACCTTTGCTCTAGACCAGTGGTTCTCGACCTCCCTACTGCTGTGACCCTTTAATATAATTCCTCATGCTGTGGTGACCCCAACCATAAAATTATTTTCATTGACACTTCATAAGTGTAATTTGTTACCGTTATGAATTATAATGTAAATATCTGATATTATATATAGGGTATCTGATATGTGACCTCCAAAGGGGTCCTGTCTCATGGGATGAGAACCACTGCTCTATAGTTCTACCTCTGTAATGCAACCAGCATCTGCTTCCCTGCCCCTATATCAAGCATCTGGGACTCAGTATTTCTGACCTATAATCTCCCTGCTCCCTATGCACCCTCCTCTGTGAAGGTTCCCTAGCATACTGGTCCACCCCCACGATGACCACTGCCCCTTCACGCCCTCCAGGTCTTCACTGACAGAAAACTACTCATCTGTCCATAGACATTGGCCTCAGGGGCTGGTGAGAGGGCTTATCAAGTAAAGGCGTTTGCTGCCAAACCTGAGGACATAAGTTCAATCCCTAGAATGTACATGGTAGAAGTAGAGACTCCTGAAATTTGTCTTCTGACTGCCACACTTGTACTGTGACCCACATGCCCCTTAACCATGTTTTTAAAAATATAAACAAACAAAAGGCTGACATCATATTCAACCTCTCCCATGAAGCCTGCCTTATATTTTTCAACCCAGAGTATCCTTGCTTCCTTTACACTGCACAATTTGCCTGCATCCCTTTCGTGGTATGCTCCCCCACATCCCAGTCTTCGCAGCTGAGCTATGTACAGCTCATCCTCCTCACATCCATTAAGGATGTTGGGAGCCTTGCCCTCTTCTCTGTGTAACTCCACACAGCAGCACCCTTCGCTGCATGATGCCCAGCATGGGATAATTAGCAGTGAACCCACTGGGAAGCAGGCAGGATGGCGTGAAGGGATAAGGTTGTGGTGCAGATTCTTGAGCTTGAGGGCAAAACCAAGGTGCTTTAAATGAAGTGCAGTGATCATCCCTTGGAGGAAGCACAGGGTCAGAAAGGGACCCTTAACCAAGTGCCTGGGTGCTTCCAGAAGCCTTTGTGTGGTACTTGTCTTCAAGGCTCTGAATGGCACACCCAGAAGATCTCTACCAAGACAATAAGGAGAGTTATTGGCTCTCTGAACTTCTCCCTGAATCTTGTCTTTCTATATGGGAAGACAGGGAGAGTGTCAGCCCAGCAGAGGCAGAAAGAGAAATGAACCTGTGAGGAAAGCAACCAAGCTGGCAGCTCCACACACTAGCTAACCATTAGCTCTTGGTCTTGGGGGTGCTTCCCCCATAAATATTTGAAAGTTCAAACTCCAGTTATTTGGAAGGCACCAAATAAATAAGTTAGTTCCCGCCCTCCCTCCTCAGAGGCTGATGAGCACTGATTGCTCTGCTTCCGTATCTTGTGACCATAGGATACACTTTTTGTCATAGGGTCCTTAAAAGTGACTTTCCTGGTGGGAGAATTGGAGGCCCCAGAGGGGCAAGTAGGGAGAAGCACTCCATATGAGCCATACCCTCTGTGGTACAAAGAGAGCTTTGAAAGCCAGGTGCCCAAGGCTGGACAGGGTATTTCTAAAACCAGAAACGCTGGGGAGTTCCTGAGCCATCATTTTCACCAGTGTCCATGGTGAAGAAAGATACCTGCTTCAGACACTTTCCCAAGGGTGCCTGTAAAAGGGGGACTTGCAGCTGGGAAGAGAAATTGTAGACTTTCGCCAGAAGAGTTGCGAGTCCGAAGCGAAGGGAAATGGAGAGAGACACAGGAAAAGAAAGAAATTCTCTTTTCTCTCTTCTACGGACCTCCTGTTTTGCTCAGTCTCCATTTAGAATTGCATTTTCAGTCCTCTGTGCTCCCACTGGTTGGCCCAGTCCACTGTACAAGGAGCTATAAAATGCCTGCTGCTTTGTGGGCACAAAGGGTGTCTGTCTTATTCTATGGTGAGTCAGCTCTGCATGGGGAGTGTCTGATAAATATTGAAAGCTACACTCAGAAGAAAGCACACAGAATGGAAGATAGTGAAAAACTTCCTTTAAAAGTAGGAAAATAACCCAGGTGTGTTGGTGCACATTTGCAATCTCAGCACTCAGGAGGCTGAGGCAGAAAGATCATAAGTTCAAGGTCAGCTTGGCTACACAGTGAGCCTTTGTCTCAAAACAAAACAAATACTGGAACAAGTGGGAAAAGGATTGGTTTGTTCCCGTGTAGTAAAAAGAAAGGAGGGAGGAAGACAACTCGTGGTACACTGTAGAAATGAGTCCAGGTTTCTAAATTCTCCCAAGGGCTTAGAGCTTAGGCAGAAATAAAGCATTAGGACAGTAACAGCCCAAAGGGATGGAGAAGATAACAGAGCTCACCTACAGAAAGGGTTTTACGCTATTCTGAAGGTAGTAGGGTGTGTTCTATTTTTTCATGGACACACAATAACTGTCTATACTTGTGAGGTATGGTGTGACATTTAAATGCACACAGATGTCACGTAGTGACTAGACCAGGGCAACTGGCTTGTTTAGCTATACAGAATTTACCATCTCTTTGTGTAGGGGGAATTCAAAATCTTCCTTACTTGCTACTTTAAAATTCTCAATTAATTGTTGTCGAACATAGTGATCCTACTGTGTCAAATGTCCTGTGTTCATGTCCTGCATTCAACCCTAGCACCATGGAAAACAAACTAAAACAAACAAAAATACAAACTTATTTGTCCCAGCTAGCTGTACCCCTGCACTCACCAGCCACCCCCTCTCCATCTCTCTTTTTCCTTACTCCTTTTCATGGCTCTTGTATCACTATTGTAGCCTCTACTGTTTTGTGATCAGTGAGTTGGCTACCACCTGTGAGCAAGAACTTCAATCTTTGTCTTTCTGCGCCTAACCTATATCTCATCCATGTTGCTGCAATGACAAAATTTAATCTCCAAGGTTAAACAATATTCCACCATGCATATATGTCATAGTTTGTCTAAACCTTCACCTGTCAGTGGACAGCACAAAGGATTCTCTAGTGTGGTTATTGTAAATAGTAGTGCAATAAATGTGCAAGTGTGTCTTATGTGTAAACATGCAAGATGTCTGTTCAGTTCAATTCTTTTGGTCATGTACCCCCTATTGAGATTCATGGGTCATATGGTAGTTCTGCTCTGGTTTTGCAGGGTACAATTATAATGTTTCCATGTGGCTATATTGATTTACATTCTGATCGTCTCTGTATGAAAGGTTTTTGTTTAAAAAAAATCATGTGTGAAGGTGAGCACATGTGTGCAGGTGTGTGTGCCATGGTGCGTGTGTGGAGGTCGGAGAACAACTTCCAGGAACCTTTCCTTCTACCATGTGGGTTACTGAGATTAAACACAAGTTGCCAGGGTTGGCAGCTAGAACTCTAGTCATCAGGGTTGGCAAAGGACCTTTCCCCACTGAGGTGTTTCTCTTGCCAGCTCTCACAGGGTCCTTTCTCTGCAACCTCACTGCGTTTGGTATTTACTTATAACACTGCCCTAACTGTGATGAAGCTCTACCTAGTACCATTGTTCTGCATCTCCTTTACTGAGGTGTGATGTTCAGTGTGTTTGTCCCATGTTCTCTGTTTGTATACCCTCTCATGAAAAAATGTTGACTCAGGTGTTGGCCTATTTAAAAACAGACATATTTGGATTTTGGTTGTCACATTGTTTTAGTCCCTGATATATTCTGAGAGTTGTGGCCTTCAAATGAACAGATTGCAAATATTTTCTCCCACTGGAGGTTGTCTCTTTATTCTCGTATCATTCCCTTTGCTATTCAGGAGCATTCCCAGTGTTAAATAATCATATTTGCCTTGATTTTGTGTGTGGGGGGGAGTCTTAAAAAGTATTTGAAAGGTTAGTGAGATGGTTCAGTGGGTAAAGGCACTTGCCACTAAGTCTGATGACCTGAATTCAATTATCAGAACTCATATTGTGGAAGAAGAGGACTGACACCCACAGCTACCCTATGACCTTCGTATGCATACTGGAACACACACACACACACACACACACACACACAAGTAAGTATATAAGTAAATAAGTAAATATAAAAGAAGGGACACTGAAGTGGAGGATCATGAATTTGAGGTTGACTTAAGCTACACAGTGAATGCCCATCCAGGCTACACAGTGCAATCGTGAGTCAAACAAATAAAGCAAAACAACATGACTCTTTGCCAAGATTAACATTTTAATCTTCTAGTAGATTCATGACTTTAAGTTCTGCATTCAGGTCGTTCACCCATTTTTAGTGGACTTCTGTAGAGTGAACGACAAGGCCCAATTTCCACTGTGTGTGGACACCTAGTTTCCTCAGCAACACTCATTGAAAAGGTTCATTTCTTCAACGTGTGTTCTTGATGCCTTTGTAAAAAAAGTCAGCTGTCTATGAAAGTTTGAGTTTATTTCTGAGTTCTTTATTCTTCTCTATTGGTCTATGTGTCTGTTTCTTTTCTTTTTTCCCAATATTTACTTACTTCTTCAAGTTACATCTCATTCACAGATCCTGTCCTTCTCATCTCCTTCTCCCACCCTCCTACCCTCTTCCCCCTTACCCTCCTAACCACTTTTTTTTTTTAAATTTAAGGTGTATCTTTTTCCTCCCAACAGCTCCCCCTTTAAGTACAATAAAAGGCTCTTTTTTTTTTTTTGGTTTTTTGAGACAGGGTTTCTCTGAATATCTCTGGCTGTCCTGGACTCGCTTTGTAGACCAGGCTGGCCTCGAACTCACAAAGATCCGCCTGCCTCTGCCTCCCAAGTGCTGGGATTAAAGGCGTGTGCCACCACCGCCCGGCAAAGACCCTAGAACTTGGTTGTAATGTGAGTTCTTTAGGGAATTAGTAAGGGCTTCTGAAATGCAGACTTTTTTTTTGAAAGATTTATTTTACATAGATGAGAGCTTTATCTGCATGTACCACTTCATGCTGGAAGAGGGCATCAGATCCCAGTAGAGATGGTTGTAAGCCACCATGTAGTTGCTGGGAATTGAACTCCAGACCTCTGGAAGAGCAAACAGTGCTCTAAACCGCTGAGCCATCTCTCCAGCCCGGCTCTTTTTCTTACAGCAATAAATACAATACAAAACAGTAAGAATAATTAGGCAACAATTATGAAAATTATAAAGTATAACACACATTCCTAATGTCCAGTCCATATGTATTTGGCAACTTATAATAATATCTATTATCTATCTATCTACCTTGATGAGTTTAAAGTTCTATACCTAACTCAGTTTCCATCCTAACTTGCATTACCAACTTAAAAACATCTTCTTAGACCTAGAACACCCTTTTAATTACTAAACATCTTAAAACTTAACTGTGGGACTATAACTATCTAGTCTTCAACCACCTCAGAGACCTGAGAAGGATAAATATACATGAATAAACAGGAAGTGCAGAGCCAGCAGCTTCCAAAACTAAGAAATAACAGACAACTGGCTGCCTGGACAGTCCCCAATTTCTCTCTACAACATTGGAGGATCTATCTTCGCCTTTTAGCCCAGTATCTCTGACAGACATTAATTGTAAAGCAGGAATTATGAAGGACTTGCTTACCCTGTCTTGGCAGAGCTACGGTGTCGACTTACTTGCTTCCAAGTTTTGTCCTTTCAGACAGTATGTGTCTGTTTTTATTTTAGAGCTATCTTGTTTGAGTTATTATAACTTTGTAGTATGTTGTTGTTTCTTTGAGAAGGGTTCTGCTATGTAGAACAGGCTGATCTGAAACTTGCTAGGTAGGCTAGGCTACAAAAATCCAAATATTTCTTGTTCCTTCCATTGCATCATGAAGTTGTTCATTCACAATCTATTTATTTGATGTACACACATTGCCATAAGATCCCTTTTATGGGTCAGTTTTGCTGTATCTCATAGGTTTTGGTATGTATCAGTTTCATCTGCATTAAGATTGTTGTCCAGAAACAGAAGTTGTTAGGTGGAATATGCTGTCAACATTTGTTCAATTTGCTTGGTCTATAGTGCAGATGAACTCTATTGTTTCTTTGTTGACTTTCTGTCTCAATGATCTGTCTATTGATGGAAGCAATGGTGGTAAAGTCCCCAATTATTATTCTTTTAGAATCTGTTTTTTCAGTTAAATCTGTAGTCTTGCTTTACATAATTCATGTTCCTACATTGAGTGAATATATATTTACAATGCTTCCTCTTGTTGAATTGATCCATTTATCATTAGGTGGTGACCTTCTTCATCTCTTTGTACAGACTTTATTTACTGTCTATTTTATCTGACATGAACATAAATGTCCCCCTCTTGCCATGAGGATCTAGTTTTGTATCTTTTTCCATCCCGTCATTATTGGTTTGTGTGTGTCTTCAGTGGTGAAATGAATGTATCTCTAGGACGTGGATTTAGTCCATTCAGCCAATCTATAGCTTTAAATTGGGAGAATGAATATGAGTATCATTCTATTATGCTTTGCTAGTCATTTGTATGACCTGTGTTCCTTGTTTTTCTTGTTCATCAATGTGGCTTGATAGTTTTCTATTCTGATAGATTTCTCTTTCTCTTCTTTTGTACTATTGAGTTCTACATTTCCAGATGTCTTCATAATGTAGTTATCTTCTGTCACCTCAGTGTAGAATTCCTATAAACATTCTTTTAGATGCAATGTGTCAGTGATGAATTCCCTGATTTTTCTTATCTTGGAAAGACCTTATTTCTTTGTATAATATTCTATTCTTGGTTGGCAATTCTTTTCTTTCAGAACTTGGAGCACTCACCCCATTCTCAATTGCCTGTATGGTTTCTACTGAGAAATCTGCCATTGGTATAATGAAGATTTTCCTATCTATAACTTGACATATTTCTTTTGTTGTTTTTGGAATTTCTGTCGTGTACTTTTCCATTTATTATTCATGTGTGTGCATGTGTGTGAATATGGATATGTCTGTGCCACAGTGGGTGGGTGGAGGCCAGAGGACAGCGTGCAGGAGTTGTTTCTCTCTTTCCACTGTGTAGATCCTAGGTATTGAGTTCAGGTCACTGGGTTGACAGCAAGTAACCCATCTCAGGACTGTCTTGTACTTTTAACAGGTTGTAATGTGTCAAAAAGGTCTTTCTTGATTGGATCTATTATAATTTGTTGAGCTTCTTGGACATAGATGTATCTTTCCCAAGATTTTTAAAGGTTTTCTTGGGCAGCTATTTTGTTAACTTTGATTTCTATGTCTTTCCTCATCTGTTCTTCTGAAACACTCATAATGCAAAACCTAAATTCAGGTGTGGTTTGCATAAGCCTCATAGGCTTTCTTCATGCATTTTCATTTTTTTCTTTAATTTTTTATATTGGGTCAGTTAAAAAAGCATGTCTTCTTTATGCTCGGAAGCTATCTCTTCTCCCTGCTTACTGGTATTTTTATAACATTTATTATGTCCTTTAACTTCAAGAATTTTGTTTACAGCCAGGCATGGTGGCACATGCCTTTAATTCCAACACTCAAGAGGCAGAGGCAGGTGGATCTCTATGAGTTCAAGGCCAGCCTGGTCTACAGTGTGAGTTCCAGGATAGCTAGGGCTACACAAAGAAATCCTATGTTGAAAACAAAAACAAAAAATAATTTTGTTTAGGTCTTTTAGGATTTCTATCTCCCTGCTTATTCATGGTATCTATTATTTTCTAATTTCATTGAACTGTTTGCATTCTTTTATAACTTCAAACACCTCTTAAAAATAATTATTTTGAATTATTTTTCAGGCAACTCACTGATTTTCTTTTCCTTTAGTGGAGGGTGTCTGATGCTAGAATGTTCCTTTAGAGGCATTACCTTGCTTTTAACATATTTAATGACCCTACATTGACATTTGTGCATTTGGAGAGGGTCAATTTCTCTCTCCCAATTTAATAGACTGGCTTTTACAGTAAAAGTGTTTCCCTAGGTGTTTGTCACACAGTATTGACTGGATAGACTGGGTTGGCACTCTAGTGTAGCCCTTCTGTAGGTTCCCCAGGTGCTATCAATAATGGTGATGTCTAAGTGGCATATGCTATGGGAGTTGTGGGTTACACACAAATTTACACACGTCTCTTTCAGGCAAGGCAAGATTGATAGCACTTCTGGGTACCAGACTTTGAGGGGGTGTGTGTCAGTTTCTACAGATGATATTGGAACAGGGTCACTCCATGGTCCTGGGTAGGCATGGTACAGCATGTTCATCAGTAGAGAGGGTACCATCCATGTCTGAAGCTTGCATGGAGTCTGAGCTATAAGCAAGCATAGATGTGGTACCTACAAATGATGGAAGGTCAGGCATGACATTGTGGGCTCAGAACAGGCTGTTACTCTGCCTCTCAGAGACTCAGTGGGGTGGCCTTCTGAAGAAGGCATATCAACTAATTCTTGCGGGCTGTAGAAGGATGTCCAGGGCTACTTAAGAGTCTCAGAGTCTTAAGAGTCTTATTGTCTAAACTGATAGAAGCTAATGAGGTATCTTAAGTACCTTAAGCTTCCAGCCAATGACCTTTGTCCATGCCTCTATCTGTGCCTGGACTTCTTCCCCCACCTTTGCTGCCCATAGGATAATTAGGCACTGCACTCCCCTTGTTATGATAGGACTGTGCTGCCACATGCAAATGAAGTATTCCTGGCACTCATAGCCCCAGCCAATTAAACACATTCACCCTCCAAACCCCTCCCACTGCCCAAGGTTTATAATGTCCCTGTTCATGAAATAAACTCTCTTCATTCCTGAACTATGGTCATCTGAGAAGATGTTTGAGATCATGATGTTTGCATTGTACTTGGGAAGGAAGGGCCTTTTCCCTCCTGGAAGAATTCCTTGGTGAATCTGCCTGCTTAAGCCAGGCTCCTGCTGCCTGGAACCTGTGTCTTAGTGCATGGCAGACAATGTGGCTCCTGCAGCCAGTCACTGCAACTGATCACCCCAGCAGCTGCCTGAATCTTACCAAGGCATGGAGCTTCCAGCATTTCTCCTGTGTCATGGTGCTCATCTGTTATGGTAGTAGCAGGTTGCTGGCTATTCCCAAAACAGCCACTAGATTCAGCCGAACCAAGTCAAACTCCAGAAGTTTCTTGACTCCATCCAGGAGTGCCAAATTTGTTGAGGCTGCCTGGCCTGGCACTGACAACTGAACTGAAAGAGCTGTGACCTTTTGCTATGCTACAGAGAGAGTCTCTCTCTCCTGCATACTTATCATAAGGGATGTAACACTTGCTGGTGGAGAAAATGCTTTCTCCTTCTCTCTGGGATATCCTGTGGCACGGATCTAGTCTGTTGTTTCATCCTTTTCTGCCCGGAAACTCACATTACCTGGACCTTCTGGTGGAGAAACATACACTTCAGCTTGGTGCTTGACAAGGTCCGAGCTTCTCGGGAGTGTACCCGACAAAGCTCCAACAGCTCCCAGGAAGATGAAGAGTGACAGCTATACACAGACCCTCCAACAGCAAGCAGCATGGTGTGAGAGAGGACTGCTGGTTACCTGAGTAAAACTCCCTTTGGTTAGGTAGTAGGGTAGATGCTAATCCCTTCTTTATAAGGTCATCACGTGTTTCCATGTTCTTCAATATCTTTTTCCACATCCCCCTTTACTCCAGCACTACATGCAAACATGCTGGTGGAATAACTGCTGTTTTCCTTGTTACAGAGGAAAGAGCACCGGATACTGCTCATCAGCTATCTTCCTGACCTTCTTAGTAGAAATAGTAATTTATTTAGCTTATTATAAACCATTCCTATTGTAACCTCTAGGGTCATCACTAAAAAGCAGAGGTGGAACAGGAGTAAGGGCTAATACATATATTTTTTTAAGCTAGTAAATGTTTACTTAATTGAAAAGAATACAGGAAAGAGAAAATGAAGGATGGGAGAACATATAAGCAAATAAAAAGAAATAGATGAGAGAATTCATCACAATTATATCAATAACTACAATAAATATAAACAGACTAAATATTCCAATTAAAACACCACTTTTGTCAGGCTTGTTAAAAATTTTAAAGACTCTACTATTTGAAATTTTTAAAGAGCAGATATGACAGCACACAATTGCAGTCTTAGGTGTACACACATTCTATTGCTGTGAAGAGACACCATGACCATAGAAACTCTCATAAAACAAAACATTTAATTTGGCCTGGATTACAGTTTCAGAGATTTGACCCATCATCATTGGAGTGGGAGGCTAGGGGGTGCATGGCAGCACACAGGGAGACCTAGAGAAGTAGCTGAGAGTTCAGTATCTGGGTCTACAGGCATTAGGAGAAGAGATTGTCTTGGGATTTTGAAATCCCAAAGCCCACCCTCAGTGACGCACTTCCTCCAACAAGGCCACACCTACTCCAACAAGGCCACACCCACTTCCTAATCCCTCTCAAGTAGTGCCACTTCCTAATGACCAAGCATTCAAATATATGAGACTATGAAGGCCTTTCTTTCTTTCTTAATTTCCTTCCTTCCTTCCTTCCTTCTTTCCTTCTTTCCTTCTTTCCTTCTTTCCTTCTTTCCTTCTTTCCTTCTTTCCTTC
>CAJQZJ010016855.1:3497016-3524927 GCA_907164525.1 Lophiomys imhausi | reverse complement strand
TTCCTTCTTTCCTTCTTTCCTTCTTTCCTTCTTTCCTTCTTTCCTTCCTTCCTTCTTTCTTTCTTTCTTTCTTTCTTTCTTTCTTTCTTTCTTTCTTTCTTAAAGTTTGCCAAAACAGGATTTCTCTATGCAGCTCTGTCTGTCCTGGAATTCACTCTGTAGACAAGACAGTCCTCAAACTCAGAGATCCACCTGCCTCTGCCTCCTGAGTGCTGGAATTAAAGGCATGTGGCACCATCCCGCAGTTGGAGGCCATTCTTATTCAAGACATCACCCCTGCAACCCCAATACTCAGGAAGTGGAATCAGGAGAATCCAGAATTTAATTCAATTCTTATTTTACCCTGTGGTAAAATAAGAGATCCTGACTCACAAAACCCAAATCCAAACCAACAACAAAAGATACACAGGTATACAAAATAAGATAAGACAAGAAAAACTCTTAGAAGTTAAAATAATAAGCAGAAAAAAAGGTATAAAGACTTTTGTATTAGTTATTTTTGCTTTTGCTATGGCAAGATACAAAAGCAACTTAAGGGAAGCAGCATTTATTTTGGGTCACAGTTTATAGGGTTCAGCTCATGGGGTGGGGAAGTCACAGTGCCAGGAGCTTGAGGCAGTCAGGGATCAGAAGACGATGAGCTGTTATGCCCAGCTAGCTTCTGATTCTTTATACAACCCAGGACCAAGCCCAAGGAAAAGTTCCCCACTCACCCAGGCTGGGCCTTCCTATCTCAGTTAAAGCAGTCAAGATAACCCCTCATAGGCATGTGGGAAGCTAATTAATCTCAAAGATCCCTCACAGATGTGCCTGGAGGCTTGTCTCCTAGGTGATTCCAGATCCTAGCAAATTGACAATCAACATTACATACCCTGACAATCTGGACAGACAACCATACAGAGAGTGATCAAAATACTTGTGTAGCTATGTTATTAGGAAAAGTAGACTTTATGATGAGTAGAAGGATAAAAGGGTCAATTCTACAGATATAATTACTAAATTTTTACTCACTTGATAGCACACCTTCAAAACATACTAAAACATAAACAAAATGATAGCCATATTATTGTTTTTTGAAGGAATTATCAAAAGTCCATTAGTGGATTTACAGTTGTTATTTTAACCACAGGTTTTCTACAATCCCTCCTGCTCCTCTGGCCAAAACAGATACTTGGCCAAAAGATGTGGGCATCCTTGCCCTGGAGGTCTACTTTCCAGCCCAGTATGTGGACCAAACTGACCTGGAAAAGTTCAACAACGTGGAAGCAGGGAAGTATACAGTGGGCTTGGGCCAGACCCGTATGGGCTTCTGCTCGGTGCAGGAAGACATCAATTCCTTGTGCCTGACGGTGGTGCAGAGGCTGATGGAGCGCACACAGCTGCCATGGGATGCTGTGGGCCGCTTGGAGGTGGGCACCGAGACCATCATTGACAAGTCCAAGGCTGTCAAGACAGTGCTCATGGAACTCTTCCAGGACTCAGGCAACACTGACATAGAGGGCATCGATACCACCAACGCCTGCTACGGTGGCACAGCCTCCCTCTTCAATGCTGCCAACTGGATGGAGTCCAGCTACTGGGACGGTATGTGTTTCCAGGACGTTACAGAAGTATGATTCTTAGAGTGGGGGCTAAATACTGTGCTTTGCTTCTCAGCTCTCCAGAGGGCTTTATACCGGGAAGGAAAAGGCGACTTACTCATATACAGCTGCTACTGCCACTCAACAAAAACAGTGACAAGAGCGATCCAGATAGGTACAGCTTTACATAGCTAGTCGGGTAACATGTTCATGTTGCCGTTCATTTATTCTGTGCAATATCCTGTGGTGCGAGTTCTGCACCTGGTTATAGATGAGAACATGAAATATTCACTGTCTTAATGCTTTGTCAGTTGCCTTACAGCTGCGACCACCCCCCAGACAAAAGCAAACTGAGAAAGGAAGGGTTCATTTTGGCTCAGAGTTTGAGGGTGCAGTCCACCATGATGGGGAAGTTGTGGCTGCAGGAGTTAGAGGCAGGAAGCAGAGAGAGATGAATGTTTTTGTGTGGCCCTCTTCTTTTTGTTCAGTTCAGAACCTCAGCCTATGGGATGAGGTCACACACTTTTAGAATGCTTCCTCTACTTCAGTTAACCCAAACAAGAAAAACTGTCATGACACGCCCAGGGGTTTGTTTTCATAGTGATTATAAATCTCACCAAGATGACAATTAAGATTAAATAGCACACTGACTCGGTGAGTATATAGGTAAAAGTCCAAACCAAGTCCAGCATATCCTTCTGTCCTTAGTTCTCTTAATCAGCCCCTAAGTCTCCGAGACAAAGATGCATGTATACAAGTTTCTATGATAAGGGGTGGACAATGATCAAAATGGGCTGAAGAAGCACAGGGTGGACCGTGCACAGATTACCTTCTTCTCCAGAACCTGCTCCTGAATGTTGACTTCTGTTTAGCATGTTAACATTGTTTTGTATCTTACTTACAGCCTTCCCCAGGGCTGCATTGATGGGCTACTTCCTGTGAAGAGGGCAAGGAAAAGTCCAAGAGAAAAAGCGTGACAGTTGGATAGCTAATCTCTCTCAGTAATGTAACTGTCTTCGTCAGTGGGACCTTGCTGTCTCTGCTTTTATTGAGTTTGAAACAAGGCCAGAAAGCCTTAAAAACCATAGTGAGTACTAATTACAAATTAATTTTAAGGCTCTAATGTTGGCCATGGATCTTAGGGAATTATAGTCCAACATTCTTTGCTTTAAGTAAAGAGACCAGGGCTGCAGAGATGGCTTAATAGTTAAGTATTTGCAGTGCACACAAGGTTTTTTTTTTTTCAGCTAAATTTAAAGGTATTTTCCTAAAGGACATCTAAGTGCTTTTCTATAGTTTCTAAAATTTTCATATTAAGAGAAAAATAAATAGATAAATACAACAAAGAGTATTATTTATTCTTCAATTACACACATGTACAACATTGATAGGAAAACCCCGATCCTTTTTTTCTTGGGGTTGTTATAATACCTAGGAGGAGGCCTTTGGACTTCAATGAACATGGTTTGGAGTCTTGGCCCTCAGAGGTTTATCTTATTGTTTATTAGCTGTGTAATTTGGGTCACATGTTTTAAGTTCTTTGGGACTGGTTTCCTTCCTTCTGTGAGGACATGATTAGCATCTTCAGCCATGAACGTTGGTGTAGCTACTTGTCTTTGTGGCCTGTTTAAGGCTTATTTGAGGATAATAGGTATCTAGCTTGTGTTTAAGTGTTAATTTATTTCCGATACCTTGTACTTGTATAGAAGACATTTGAAGACATGGATGATGTAAGCTGGTTGGTACAAACCTAAATTGTCTCTGCAAATACCAACTAACAAAGTTTTAAGTGAATTTAGAAACAGAATTCTGCGAAGGCATGGTGGCAGAGACTTATCATATCACTTGCTGATGCAAGAGGATCTTGAGTTTGAAGCCACCCTGGGTCATGTAGTGAGACCCTGTCTCAAAAACACTAAAAACAGGGCTAGAGAAAGTTCAGCAGTTAAGAGCACTCGTTCTTGCAGAGGCCTGGGTTCAGTTCCCAGTACCCACATAGTGGCTCACAACCACCCATAACCCCTGTCCTAGAGGATTAAACCCTTTCTGGTGAACTCTGGGCACCAAACACACACACACACACACACACACACACACACACACACACACACACATACATCATGCAGGTACAGGGATGCAGGCAAAATGCTCATACACGCCGACTAAAATAAATAAATCTAAAAAATAAAATTGAAACCCTAAAAACAGAAACAAAGTTTTGAAAAAATAAACAATCCTGGAGACCGTCATTATGGCTCAGTGGGTAAAGGTTTTTGCCACCAAACCTGAAGACCTCAGTTCCATCACCAGAACCCACATGGTAAAGCCCTGATTCGCACAACTTGTTCTCTAACTTCCATGTGTGTTGCAGTGTCATGTGTGCATGCAAACATACATACACTGAAATAACACATGAAGAATTTAAATGTAATTTATACATATGATTCTGAGTGAGTGAGCATTCTACAGCTAGACCGAGGCACTGAATTTATGTTTCAGACACAATTGGATCACGGGTTTCACTAGAGCGTATGTGTGCTATTTTTATTTTATTTTAGGTCTGGTTCCATCAATTTCCAGTATGTAAAACTGTGCTTGGCACACAGTAGGCCCTCGCTCTACTCTAGATTTGGCAGTGAAGTCACAGCTAATTGTCTCGCCTGTCTTTGCAGGTCGCTATGCCCTGGTGGTCTGTGGTGACATTGCAGTCTACCCAAATGGTAACGCCCGGCCTACAGGGGGTGCTGGGGCTGTGGCAATGCTGATCGGGCCCAAGGCCCCTCTAGTCTTGGAGCAAGGTTCGTAATAAACATTTCTAAGAGGCTGTGTGAGGTGCAGTCATGTCATAGATCCTGATCCCAAACTGTCATACATACTACTCGTGACTGGGAGGATGGTGGTGCTTGTCCTGAAAGGGTATAGCTGCTTAAGGGGAAGAGAGAAGCCAGAATTGGTGGTTTCATCATGTGCTGGGGTAATGGTGCCTGGAGTGGGTGTGGCAAATGCAGGCGAGGACCCTTAGGGCATCGTGGTGGAACTAATGGTGAAAGAAGAAATCCAGACATAGAGTAAGACTTGGAGCATTCTGCCTTCTGGCCTAGATTTTGAGAAGCCCACAGAGGTGTGTGTGTGGAGAGAGAGTAAAGAATCTCACTCCTCTAAAACCAACAATCTTTGACTCCTTTAGACTGTGTGAGGGTGTTGAAAAGGCTGACTTGGGCATAGGCTACAGCACAGAGCCAGGAATCTCCCATCTTTCTTGCTTGAGGCAGCTACATAAGGCAGCCTCTTCAGCCTTCTGTATGCCTTGCCAGGGCTGAGAGGAACCCACATGGAGAACGCATATGACTTCTACAAGCCAAACTTGGCGTCAGAGTATCCACTGGTGGACGGGAAGCTCTCTATCCAGTGCTACCTGCGGGCCTTGGACCGATGCTACGCAGCCTACCGCAAGAAAATCCAAAATCAGTGGAAGCAAGGTCTGGGGCTGGGAGGGCAGAAAGTGGGGGCCTCTGCTCACCATGGCCAAGAGCCTTCCTTTACCTTTTCCTGCAGGGAATGCTTACTAATGCCTGTGGAACAAATGGCAGAATGTATAGTGGAATGAATGAGAGGGCCTTATGTGTGTCTGCTGGAAGTAGGAACCCTTTCTGGGAAGCTGAAGCCCTTGGTGCCATTAAATCTGGGAGAATGGATCTCAGTAGCTCATTTCACACCGCCTCTCACCTTCACACTTTCTTTACTAGCTGGAAACAACCAGCCATTCACCCTCGACGATGTCCAATATATGATTTTCCACACACCCTTCTGCAAGATGGTCCAGAAATCCCTGGCTCGGCTGATGTTCAATGACTTCCTGTCATCCAGCAGTGACAAACAGAATGACTTATACAAGGGGCTGGAGGCCTTCAAGTGAGTCTTCTTTAAGCAGAGGAAGGCTTGGGCTTGTTGAACAAGGAGAGGGCTCCCTCACACTTTGGGTGTAGACTTACCTCCTGTGAGAAGCAGATAGAAGCTCTCCAATGTGGCAGAAAGGATGCTAATCCCTTCTTTCAGCAGAGGTATGGGTTGAGTACACCTGCATAGGGCTCTTTTAGATGAGGAAAGAAATGTAAAAAAGACGAAAGGTGAGCAGAGTATGTGGTATGATTTAATTTTCAGTTTTCTAATAGTATGGATAAATGGCCACAACAAAAGTATGTGTAAACGCTATCTCAGAATGATAGGACAGTTACTTTGAGCTCTTCAAATATTTAAGTATTGTAATAAAAAAATATGCACCTCAGAACTTTCTCTCCAGAAGCAATCTCCTGTCATGTTCCTAGCCTCTTGTCACCTCTCATGTGAATATCTTGCTTTGCCTCACAGGGGTCTAAAGCTGGAAGAAACCTACACTAACAAGGATGTAGATAAGGCTATTCTGAAGGCCTCCCTAGACATGTTCAACAAGAAAACTAAGGCCTCTCTTTACCTCTCCACGAATAATGGTAACATGTACACGTCATCCCTCTATGGGTGCCTGGCCTCACTTCTCTCCCAGTGAGTACTGTCCCTAACCCACCTGCTGTTCCCCATCCATGAGCCAACCAAATTTGGCTCATCTTCTTATTTAAACTTTGTTTATTAAGATGTAGACTTTGACAATAAAGGAAGAGAGAAATTTGTTTCAGAGAGTGGTGGGGACAGGTTCGCTAGTAGTGTTGAACTTCTTCAATGTGAAGATACATGTTGGGAAATGTGCAAGAATCACCCAAGCAGTAAGAAAACAGAACTTGTGAGCATATTTTTATCTTGTCTATTTAAAATCTCTATAGGTATAGAATGGTGGATTTCAGAAGCTAGCTTTAGGCCCCATAATGGCATGAAAAATAATTCCTAAAACCTGTATGATTCTTGCTTTCCTCATCTGTAAAATATCTATATAACAGTTCCTGCTTTCTACAGTTTGTTCTTTCTCTTTGATAATTTCATATAGTATAAAGCGTATTTAGAACACATCCACCTTCCATCACCCACTGCAACTCCTCCTGGACCACCATTTAGCTACTTTTTTTTTTTTAAATAACCCAGTAAGCCCAATTAATGCTTCCTATATCACAAGGATATAGAGACATCCACTGGAACATGAGCAACCTACCATGGCCACATATTTGAAGAACATGGAATCCCCTCCCTCTGCAGCCATCAACCACAAACAGCTTCTCAGTTAAGGGTGAGGCATCATACCAATGTAGGAATTTTGATTGGCAACCAACCAGAGCTGCTGGGAGTTCATGACTGCAGAGTCCCTGTCATGCCCAGAAGACACTATTTTGCAGCAGTGCACCCTGATTTCTGAATCTTTCTCCATCCTCTTCTGTGATGCTCCCTGAACCTTGTGTGGGGTGTGCAATATAGATGTATTCTCATCAGTGCAATAGTGACACAAATGTTATTGGAGTAATCAACAGCTTTCTAATTAGATTTAAGGCCAGCTCCATAGGAGGGAACTAATGCCTGGGTAGGTCATAGGCCCTAGAGGAGAACCTACTATTACTTTGCAAATTAGACACAGTATCAAACTGCCTCCTAAATACCTGTCCTTATACTCATAGATTAGTACAGCTCTCACCCCTTATCAGAGAAGTTTCTTTTTGAAGTGGATAGTGATCAATACAGAGATTAACAACTGATCAAAGTACAGTGAATAATTGACTATGGGATGTTGTCCACTGCATTTTATGAAAATTGCCTAAAAAATTATAGTGTTCAGAAAGAACTCAAATGCTATTACCTTTATTGACTTTCCTATTTTTTTGGTGTTTATAAGGACATACTTCATATTATATAGAAAAGACACTTAGAGGTAAACTCGATCAAATTACTGATAGGAAATACGCAGAAAGCTGAGCCATAGGTATGTGTACCAGCAAATGCTTGCAACCCCAGAACTATGGCGGTTGAGGTACAGGACTGCAGAGTTCAAGGCCAGCCTGGGCTATATAGGTACACAATACACACACACACACACACACACACACACACACATGCTGAACCATTACGTTAAACTTGGAAGCCCTGAGGATGAGTCCACTGGTCTAAACTCCTCCTGGCTACACCTGAAAGCACCTCACAGTTCTTCCTTCATATTTTGGGCTGTATCTGCTCTCCTTTTGGCAAGACTTCTTACTTCTGGTCCCATGTCTACATTCCACCTATCTTTGGATTGTACCAAAGGTCCCTCTTTATGCAGAGTGCATGGAGTACGTTTCTAGTTGCATAAGGTGGGTAGAGGTGAGATTAGACTAAAACATGGAAGCTTTATCTGAAATACAAAAGTGTTGATGTGGTTTGTTCTCTCTCTCTCTCTCTCTCTCTCTCTCACCTTCCTTCCTTCCTTCTTTCTTTGCAGCCACTCTGCCCAAGAACTGGCTGGCTCCAGGATTGGCGCCTTCTCCTATGGCTCAGGCTTAGCAGCAAGTTTCTTCTCATTTCGAGTGTCCAAGGATGCTTCTCCAGGTGAGCCTCATCTCCTATCAGGTACTCCTGAACAAGCCCCACCTGGTAAAAGCCACCTTGTGCTTCCCCTTGACTTGATAAAGTTGGAACTAAGAGCAGAGAAAACTCCTGCATAAGGTTATATGAGTGAACGCTTAAAATAGATATGAGGAAATCAGTTAGACAAGGCAACAGGTAATAGTTTGATTTAATGGCCTAAAGAGAAGTTGATAGATCTGAGATATTCAGTAAGTATCTGTTGAATGTTATATGACTACTGTGATCAAGATCAAGTACCATGTGGGGGTCAGTCTTCAGACCCTGAGTGGCTAGTAGCACCAGTGATAATGACCACAGGAATGCTTAACAATCTTGCTTCTGCTTCCCAGGTTCCCCTCTGGAGAAGCTGGTGTCTAGTGTGTCAGATCTGCCCAAACGTCTGGACTCCCGGAGGCGCATGTCCCCTGAGGAATTCACAGAAATAATGAACCAAAGAGAGCAATTTTTCCACAAGGGTAAGAAAAGGGTCAGGAAGAGAGAATAAAGCAATTCACCCCAGATTCCATGCCAGTACCTTGAAACCAGGGGTTCGTTAGACCTCTGGAATGTAATCAGTCAGGCTCAATTTTTATGGATATGATTGAGAGAAGTGTTTATGAGGCAAGAACTTGACCAGTTGAGCTTGGTCAACATATATATAATATATATATTATATATACATACGCAACATATATATAATATATATATGATTCTAATTCTATGTGGGGTATTACAGTGACTTACAGCCCCTGGATGTACACCTAGGAGTACTCGAGTCTGTATGCATTCTTATTACTGTTCCCCCCACCTCCACATGCCCATGTCACTCTTTGTAAGTACTGTCCCTTTTTCTTTGTTGCACAGTGAACTTCTCTCCACCTGGCGACACAAGTAACCTCTTCCCAGGTACTTGGTACCTCGAACGAGTGGATGAGATGCATCGCAGAAAGTACGCCCGGCGTCCCATCTAACTGAGGTGGGTGAGTTTATGGAGTTGGGGGCATAAAAGCCTGGTGTCTTCCTCTGGGTAGCAGATGCAGTTCTGAGTCTGTAATCCTGTCAGATGGGGCCATAGCTTCAGAAACGGTCACAAGTTGCAAATTGTGAGGCCCACAGGATGAGTGGGAGGGAATGTCTGTCTTGGAATTCTGGACTGTGAAAGTCAGACTTCTTTGTGTATTCACGTCTCATGGAAGCTTGAGAGGAGCTAAATCAGAGCCCACAAGACGAAGCAGACAGCAGCAGAAACTCTGCCGCATATTGTTCCAAAACAACGAGATTGGTGACAAAGACCAATAGCTGAAGGAGAGCTGTGTTCTTGGGAGCTGGGAGGTTTGAGTTGCTTGGCTGGAGGGAGTTTAAGGGTGGAAAGCAGCAATGTGGCAGTTCTCCTGAGATTCCTCCTGGGGAGAAGCAGTGCAGCTTGGGAAATTAGTGAGGATGAGTGTGGGGAGAGGAGAGAGTGGCTTGGAAGAGGACTAGGGGAGATGAGACATGGAAGGATTCTTATGGCATATAAGGAAAACCAAGAATTGCAAGCTTGTAACTTATGAATGTGATTGTCTGCTGTGGTGCATTTGCCCAATAGATAAGCAGAATGGAAGTGCAGGAAGCCATTTCTTTTACAGTCCCCAAATCTCAATAGTCCTCATTCTATTTTGGTAAACGAACAAGGGAGGATAAAACGGTGTAGCCAAGGAAGGGCAAGGAATAGAGGTCCTCAAACAAAGGAAAAGTAGAGGACAGGGTACTGACCACTGTCCCTGCCCAATGGAACACTCTCAGCTACCTGGCCCTTCTGTGAGGCTGCTCAAGTGCTGGAGCCCAGATGTTAGGGACAAACATAGCAGTGAGAGTTGAGAGCCAAGGATGTGGGATGAGGGTGAGAAGGTCCAAGCTAGTAAACAGGCTCACGAGACTTCTGAGACTTCGGTCCTACCAGGAAACTTGCTTGAAATATGATTCTTAGGAGTAGGTTAGTGGTGGCAAAGACGGGGCTGTTAAATCCATCGGGCTAGGTGAGTCACGAGATGCAGAGAAATGGGTTGGGTATTGATAGCTCACACTTGTAATCACAGTATTAGAAAGCTGAGGCAGGAGAAACACACTTGAGGGCAGCCTAGGTTACACAGTGAGAGGGAGACCGTGTCTTAACCCCTCCCCCCCAAAAAAAGACAGAAAAAGGATAGAGAGAAGGTAGACTTTTGAAAAGATGATTTCCAGCTCCAGCCCTTTCCTTCCTAAGAGCCTGGACAGTATTTACCCCTCATGCCACTGAAGAGTCAACAGGGCTCCTGAGCTATTCTCACTGAATCAAGAGCACCAGGGCTGCTGTGACATGGGGCTGGGGAGCTCAGGGGAAGGGGTGATGAATCTCTTTCTCCTTTCTACAGATCCATTCAAGACTTTCCAGGGAAGGAATGTGAGCAGAGCTGCTGCCCAAAGAGCATCTGCTTAAAATTCCACCCACAGCAGTAAATAACAGACACAGTAGCCCCACGGGATCTGCTCTGCGGTGAAGGACCTCCCTCGGTGGGTCCTGCATGACTCTCCCCACACAGTAACTACCACAGGCTCACGCTGCTGTGGGCCAGAGCCCCCCTGTGACGAGGGACATGGAAAACAGGGGACTTGCTGACCTGCAGGGACACAGATTGGCCATCTTTTCCCACACCCAGACAGACCGCCTACCATTTGTTACAGCTTATTATCAGACTTCCAGGCTGTTATATTTTATGTTCATTTAACATTTGCTGAGAATTTCTAAATTTTGTATCTTGTTATAAATATATGGTAATTAAAATGAAATGATTTGTATTTTCTAGAAGGCACGATCTACTCAGAGGGCCGGCATTCACCTCATCACCCTAATCCTTCTATTCTGTCTAATTCTCCACAATTCTGCTAAGTACTGTGGCAGATACAAGGCAAATAAAGACAGTGACACAGAGCACACCCTGCTTGCTTCTGTCCTACAGACACCATGTTCTGGCAGAGCTGGCGGGTGCTGGGTAAATCAAACGCCCTTGGTAAATGTGGCTAGTGTTACCATGACAAACACAAAACAAAACCCACAAGGTTGGCCAGGCATGGCCATGTACAACTGAAATCTCAGCACCTGGCATGAGGCAGGGCTAGCTGAGTCCAAGGCCAGCCATGGTTATGCTAAGAAACCGTATCAAAACGAAAAGGTAAAGACAGGTGGTGGCGGAGCACACTTTTAACCCCAGCACTTGGGGGGCAGTGGCAGGCAGATCTGAGTTCGAGGCCAGCCTGCAGACAGGGCTACACAGGGAAACCCTGTCTCGAAAAACAAAAACAAAAGAAACAAAAGGATGAGGCAGAGGTAAGATACTCTCCGCCTTAGGTAAAGAGAACATAGCTTCTCCAGAGTCCTTACAAACCAGCAATGGTTTAGGAACATGAGCAATAAAGCATGAGAGGAGGAAAGCAGGGGAAGGGAGGGATAAGAAGGCAAAGGGTTGTAGTTCATTTTTAGTAAAAGCTCTAGAGAGAGGTTCTGTTGAAGCAAGCCAGCTGGCAGGGGAGCCTCAGGGACACACATGAAACGAGGGGACGGCCATGACACACTGCCACCAGCAAAGCTGGGCAAGCCCCAGGTTGAACAGCTAACCCAGCACCAGCCTACCCCAACTGCAGCCCCTCCTCAGCATGCTGCATAGAGGCCTTGATCTGGACACAGTGTCTTGCTGATCATGTTGTCTGCAGTGATGTCTGCGTGGCAGAGAAGCCAAAGTTCACCCTGCTCAATACAGGGACACAAAACTCATGAAGATCTCTCCTCAGGGTCTTGGCAACCAGGACCTCCCTTCTCTGTGTCTCATTGTAGGGCCCTGGCCCACCCTTACCAGGGGTCATATGGATACAACTAGGAATGATCTAAAGATAAAATGGCTCAGTAAGTTAAGGTACCTGCGGCCAATCCTGACGACCCGAGTTCCATCCCTGGGACCTATGTGGCAGAAGAGAACTAGTTCCTGCCAAGTGTCTTGTTACCAAACTTGGGGTCACAGTCTATACTATAAAGAAAGTTCAGACAACTGTCCTCAAGAAGCCACATGCACTGTGGCATGCCTGTGCTCTACTCCCCAATAAAATGTAATTTAAAATTGTGTCAAGGTGCTAGTCAAGTGAATGATTGCTGTCACCACACAGCTGCTGAAGGCCCAACCTCAGGTTACAAGCAGAATACACTGGTCAGCACTACTCCTCCCCAACTCACTACATACACACACACACACACACAGGTCCCTGATTCTTTTCCCATCAGCACTACTCCTCCCCAACTCACTACACACACACAGGTCCCTGATTCTTTTCCCATCAGTCTTTACAGGGCCTGAGGAGGTCTTCCCTTGGTCACGCTAGGATACTTTTCATTGGAATCGACAGTCCAGGAGTCAGTATTTAAGCCCAGTTCTATAATGTCATTCTAACGTTTGCCCCGACTCCCAGTCAATATTTTCAAAAGCAAAACTCCACTGTGAAGTCACAGGGAATCGGTGCTCCAAGGTAGAATATCACAAAGAGTGACACTGATTGGGCAAGTACCTTTCTTCACTTCACAAAGTCTGCTCAAAGTGACTTCCCACACACCAACATCCTTTGCTCAAATTACTTCCTCCTCAGACCCAGGAGAATCTCTATACCCCTGCAGCTTATGACCTTCTTGTCTAGCTGCGACCACAAGACTGCTGGTAGAGGAGGGTCCACTTTGAAAGCAAAGCACCAGCTGGGGCCTGCCAATGTGCACTCCTAACATGAGAGTTCTGGAACACTCTGAACTGTGTGCCTATGAAAACACCTCTGGATAACTGCAGAAAGGAAGGGAGGGGCTATCTTCAAACCCAACCTTCCTTTACACCTCCTACTGGTCAGCTGGGTCGAAACCTTGAGAGGCAGCCCGTGGGTGCCCTCTGCTGGCTTTTCTGGATAATGACCGCAAAGACATCCATGTAGAGCTCGACTCTTTACTAGAAGTTGTTTCAGGCAGATGGCCAGGTTCTGTCCCAGAACATGGATCTCCTCTTCCTGTAGATCACAGTGAACAGGGTATTTTCAGAGGACCCCTCTCAGTGGCGGGGGCCGCTGAGCCTCAGGGTCAGAAGCAGAACTGGAAGGCCTCAGACACGTGCTGCTTCCATGCTTCCAGGCTGGGCAGCAGGGAGGAGAGGCCCATGACGTGCCAGGTCTCACCATCAGATACCTTGGAGGTTTGGTAGGACAGCAGCTGCACACCTGCCTCTGCCAGGAGGCCTGGGAGGAAAGGAAGGGAAGCCTTGGTTAGCATGGCACATGAGGGAAGGGGCAAGAGAGAAAAGTCCAGAGTGGCGAGAAGTCGGGCTTCTGTGACCAAAGCCGCATGAGGGAGGAAGGGAGGGAGCTGGTCTCCATATTAAGGAGCTGCAACGGCAAGACATGTGACAGTCCTTGGCTCTAGATTCTTCTCAGCACTGCCTGAGCATCAGGTGAGGCACAGGAAGCTCTTAATCTGAGAACTGCTGGGCCCATAGCAAGGAAGGCTAGCAAGAAAAGCAGAGAATCTCCATCTGGGTCAGGGGCAAAGATGGTGAAATAAGAGCCCCCCTACCCCTACATACACAGCGTTGGGGACATATCCTTTGCTAAAGCTGAACAAGACCTAGAACCCTCAGCAGCTCAGGGCCCAGGAGACTGGGGACACACCACAGAAGGGGTGTTTTGATGTATTTTGCTCCGGCTGGGCTGGCCACCAGGGCCTGTAGAAGAACAGCCCATGAAGCTCCCAGGATATAGACAGTGATCTGGAACAAGGCAAACTTGTGCCATGGCCAAGGATTAACTGGTGTTCTTCCCACCTCTGCCCATACTGCTGTGACCTCAGATAACCTGCTTTCCCTGTCTGAGCTGTTTCTTCCTTATGTTGTGGAAACAGTT
This sequence comes from Lophiomys imhausi, assembly GCA_907164525.1. NCBI lineage: Eukaryota > Metazoa > Chordata > Mammalia > Rodentia > Muridae > Lophiomys > Lophiomys imhausi. Next base: position 3,510,894 of record CAJQZJ010016855.1, on the reverse strand, counting down.
TTTGCAAGGCCCTCTATGAGGTACATATAGACATGCCCTGAGGCACTGAGAAAGGACCAAAGAAACATCTTTCCAAGGCCCAATTCCAGGGGACCCCCCTCCCTGCTGTAGGAGCCTGGCCTTCAACCCACCCTTTGCCCCAAAGCATCCTCACCAATCATAGTGGGCAGCATTACAGGGTTGGAGGTCTGGGCCCGGAACATGAGCAGGGGCTGGCCCTTGCGTAGTGGCACCTCTGGCCTGAAGACAGCACCATTGAGTGCCTGCAACATTGGTGTGGTGCCCTGGACCATGCCCACAGCTTGGTAGGGTGCACCTGCCAGGGTCACAGCCAAGAGGCATTCCCCACTGCCCTGCTCCCCTGAGACCACAGGGCTGTGGGAGGTGGTGACCTGTAGAGAGAAGAAAAGCACAGGTGAACTCTCCCCTCTGCCTGATCACCCACGTGTGGGGGACCTAGCCTGGCCCACCAGTTCAGTAATTTGGGGCTAGGGACAAACGGGGTTAGCCTTTTGCCCTGAACATTAGCTTCTCAGAACAGTTGATAAGCCCCACAAAGGGAGGACCAGGAGTCTGCCTGGCTGGCCAGGAAGGGTGGGAAGCTAGAAGCAAGGACAGAGCACTGGGTAGCTGACCAGCCTGGCCCTTTGTGCTCCAGTGACCTGACTAGGGTACAGGGAAGAAGGAAGTGGGAGAACTCTGTTCCTAAAGCTTCAGCCAGCTTCAACTGGCTGAGACAGACTTTGATCTGACAGGAGATGAGAGAGGAAGCCTTGAAGGGAAACTGAGGGGAGGGGTGGGGCCTGTTCCCAGGGCTCACAAGCCATCTCCCAGCTCCCTTCAGAGGCAGCCTTCATTGCTTAGCTACTTTTCCTCAGTTGTGAAGTGGAGGTGCCTCACACCCCCATCAAAGGGGGGCCCTATGTATAGATTTATGCATCTATATATACAGACAGTACTCTGAGTGTGCGCTGACTCCGAAACGCTCTTTCCCTTCACGGATGAAGGAATTAAGGCTAGCTCTCACCCAGAAGGAATGGTGGATGGCAAGAAGCCAACCGATGAATGAAACTGAACAGGCTTCTAAAATGTGGGGTGAAAATGTGGGGTGGGGTGAGGCATGGTGGCACATCACTATAATCTTAGCATTTGGGAGGTAGAAGCAGAAGGATTAGAAGTTCAAGGACAGAGCCAGGAGAAGAGCGCCAGCTAGAGCAGAACTAGCCCACAAGCGGATCCAGCCCACAGCTCTGGTCACAGATCAGCGGCCCCGCCTGTCTGCCTGATATCCAGCCTGCACACGGACCTGTACACCCAACAGGGAAAAACAGCCAGACCACACGGACCTGTACACCCAAGGGGAAAAACAGCCAGACCACAAGAGCAAAAGTAAGAAAGTTTTTCTTTCCAGAGTTCCCAACATGGCGGCCCAGTGTGCACTGTAGCTGAGCGGCAGAGACCTAACCCAGTCACAGCAAAGCATTTAGGAACCAAGACTTGACTGTAAACAGAGCCTGCGACTGTGTGTGTTCTCCACAAATATTGGGGTGGGTCACTCACCCTAGCACCCAAGCCTTTGAGGCAGTCAGTAACAGGCACACTGAGGCCGGCACCCTTCTGGGGTGGAGCTCCCTGCCTGCCAGGTCAGCCTAGGTGCTGAACCAGACCAACTGTGTCACTGAGGGGAGAACACAGGCCCAACCACAGCTCTACCTGCCTTTCTGAGGAGACATGCCAGTTCCCAGGTCCTCAGAGGATAGCCCCCTCCTGACTCCAATACCCTGTATATTGGTCCAATTGGGTCACAACCAGTTGAGAAGAGTGGCAGTCACTCTCCTCTCCGAGAGCCAGTCTATTACAGGAACCTGCCCACCACCTGGAGGTAGACACCAGGATCTCAGGATCACCCACCCCCCCCCCCCCCCGGGGGCAGGGAGTTTTCTTGAGCACCAAGGTCAACTGACAAAAGAAACAAACAAGTGACACCAGGGCCAATCAGATGACAAAAGGTCAGTGCAAGATCATGGTAAAAACAAACAAACAAAAAACCTAAAGCAATATGATGTCTCCAGAACCTAGCTATAATGCTACGGACAACTCTGGACATCCTAACATGATGGAAACAAAGGAAAATGACCTGAATCCTACACTTACATTAATAATAGAAGGCCTAAGGGAGGAAATCAAGTATCTCAGAGAGCAACAACAAAATACTGCAAAAGAGGTGATGGAAATGAATAAAACACTTAAAGGAATGGAAGACCTGAAAAGGGAAGTTGGAACAATGAAGAAATTCCAATCTGAGATATTCATAGAACTGGAAAACCTTAAGAAAAGGAACTACAGACACACAAGCATCACCAACAGAATACAAGAGATGGAAGAAAGAATTTCAGGCACAGAGGATAAAATTAAAGAAATTGATAAATCTGTCAAAGAAAATGTAAAATCTAAAAAAGTCCTGACACAAAACCTTCAGGAAATCAAGGACACTATGAAAATATGAAATCTCAGAATAATAGGAATAGAAGAGAAGATTCCCAGCTCCATGGACCAGAAAATATCTTCAACAAAATCATTGAAGAGAATTTCCCAAGACTAAAAAAAGAGATACCTATAACTGTATAAGAAGCTTACAGAACTCCAAATAGATTAGAACAGAAAAGAAAATCTTCCCGCAACATAATAATCAAAACACTAAATATATAGAAGAAAGAATGAATATTAAAAGCTGCTAGGGAAAATGGTCAAGTAACATATAATGGCAAACCTATCAGAATCACACCTGACTTTTCATCAGAGATGCTAAAAGCCAGCAGGGCCTGGACAGACATCTTGCAGACCCTAAAAAAAAAAAATCACAAATGTCAGGCCAGACTACTATTCCCAGCAAAATCATCAATCAACATAGATGAAGAAAACAAGATATTCTGTAACAAAGCTAAATTCAAACAATATCTATGCACAAATCCAGCTCTACAGAAGATGTTAGAAGGAAAATTCCAACCCAAAGAGGTTAACTACACACGAGAAAGCACAGGAAGCAAATGAAGCGCCTGCAGCAAAACCAAAAGAGAAGCTCACTTATACACTATTTTCCACCAACATCAAGATGGCAGGAAGTAACAATCACTGGTCATTAATCTCTCTCAATATCAATGGACTCAATTCCCCAATAAAGAGACACAGGCTAGCAGAATGGATTAAAAAAACAGAATCCCACATTCTGCTGCTTACAAGAAACCCATCTCAGCAAAAAAGATAGACATTATCTTCAAGTAAAGGGCTGCAAAAAGATATACCAAGCAAATGGACACAAGAAGCAAGTTGGAGTGGCCATGCTAGTATCCAATAAATTAGACTTTCAGCCAACATTAATCAAAAGAGATGGGGAAGGACACTACATTCACCACTGGACAGATCAAAAAATGCAGAAACCAGAGAAATAATGAACCTCACAGGCACCATAAATCAAATGGACCTAATTGATATCTACAGAACATTTCAGCCCAAAACAACAACAAAAAAACACTTTCTTCTTGGCACCTCATGGAACCTTCTCCAAAATCGACCATATAATCTGTCACAAAACCAGCCTCAACAAATACAGGAAAATTGAAATTACCCCTTATAACTTATCAGACCATCAATGAATAAAGCTAGACTTCAACAATAACAAAAACAACAGAGAGCCTGCAAAAACATGGCAACTGAACAACTCTCTCCTCAATGACCTCTGGGTCAGGGAAGAAATAAAAAAGAAATTAAAGTCTTCTTCTAACTCAATGAAAATGAAGGCACAATATACCGAAATTATGGGACACATTGAAAGCAGTGCTAAGTTTATAGCACTAAGTGCCTTCAAAAAGAAACTGGATAGTTCCCATACTAGCAGCCTAAAAGTACACCTGAGAGAGCTACAACAAAAAGAAGCAAACACTCCCAAGAGGAGCAGAAGAGAGGAAGTTATCAAATTCAGGGCTGAAATCAACAACTTAGAAACAAAAAGAACAATACAAAGAATTGACAAAGCCAAGAGCTGGTTCTTTGAGAAAATCAACAAAATAGACAAGCCCTTAGCCAAACTAAAAGGCAGAGGGAAAATTCTCAAATCAACAAAATCAGAAATGAAAAGGGGGAAATAACAACAGACATTGAGGAAACACAAAGAATCATTAGGTCCTACTTCAAAAACTTGTACTTCACAAATTGGAAAATCTAAATGAAATGGATAATTTTCTTGATAGATTCCACCTACAAAGGTTAAATCAAGAACAGGTAAACAAATTAAACAGTCCTATAAGCCTTAAGGAAATAGAAGAAAACATTAGAAGTCTTCCAACCAAAAAAAAAAAAAGGCCAGGGCCAGATGGTTTCAGCACAGATTTTACCAGATATTCAAAGAAGATCTAACACCAATATTCTTCAAACTCTTCCACAACAAAGAAACAGAAGGAATACTGCCAAACACATTCTATAAGTCACCCTGATACCTAAACCTCACAAAGACCCAGTGGAAAAAGAAAATTTCAGACCAATTTTCCTTATGAACATGGATGCAAAAATACTTAATAAAATACTTGCAAACCGGATCCAAGATCATCAAAAGTGTCATACACCATGATCAAGTAGGCTTCATCCCAGGGATGCAGGGGTGGTTCAACATTAGAAAATCCATCAATGTAATCCACCACAAAAGAAAACCACATGATCATCTCATTGGACACTGTCAAAGCTTTTGACAAAATCCAGCACCCCTTCATGTTAAAAGTCTTGGAGAGATCAGGCATACAAAGACCATACTTAAACATAATAAAGGCAATTTAAAACAAGCCAATAGCCAACATCAAACTAAATGTAGAGAAACTTAAAGCATTTCCTCTAAAATCAGGGACAAGGCAACATAGTACTTGAAGTTTTAGCTAGAGCAATAAGACAACTAAAGGAGATCAAGGGGATGCAAATTGGAAAGGAAGAAGTCAAAGTATCCCTATTTGCAGGTGATATGATAGTATACAAAAGTGACCCCAAAATTCCATCAGAGAACTCCTACAGATGATAAACTCCTTCAAGCAAGGTGACTGGATACAAAATCAATTCAAAAAAATCAGTAGCCCTTCTTTACATAAAAGATAAATGGGCTGAGAAAAAAATAAGGGGTTCAGCACCCTTTACAATAGCCACAAATATAAAATACCTGGGGGTAACTCTAAGTAAGCAAGTGAAAGACCTGTATAAGAACTTCAAGTCATTGAAGATATCAGAAGATGGAAAGATCTCCCTTGCTCATGGATAGGTAGGATTAATATAATAAAAATGGCCATCTTACCAAAAGCAATATACAGATTCAATGCAATTCCTATCCAAATACCAACTCAATTTTTTACAGACCTGGAAAAAAAAATTCTCAACTTCATATGGAATAACAAAAACCCAGAAGAGCTAAATCAATCATGTACAATAACAGAACATCTGGAGGTATCACCATCCCAGATTTCAAGCTGTATTACAGGGCAATAGTAATAAAAACAGCATGGTACTGGTATAGAAACAGACCAGTTGACAAAAAGAATCGAATCGAAGACCCAGAAATAAACCCACACACCTATGGTCACTTAATTTTTGACCAAGAAGCCAAAACTATACAATGGAAAAAGGAAAGTATCTTCAATAAATGGTGCTGGTCTAACTGGATGTCAACATGTAGAAGAATGCAAATAGGTCCAAACTTATCACCCTGTACAAAACCTAAGTCTAAGTGCATCAAAGACCTCAACATAAATCTGGACACATTAACATTAATAGAAGAGAAAGTGGGGAAAAGCCTGGAACTCATTGGCACCGGTAGCAACTTCCTGAACAGAACACCAATAGCTCAGGCACTAAAACAAACAATAAATGGGACCTTATGAAATTGAAAAGCTTCTGTAAGGCAAAGGACACTGTCCTTAGAACAAAATGGCAGCCTACAGACTGGGAAAGGATCTTCACCAACCCAACATCCAACAGAGGGCTAATATCCAAAATATATAAAGAACTGAAGAAATTAAACACCAAAAAAAAAATCAAATAACCCCATCAAAAAATGGGGTACAGAGCTAAACTGAGAATTCACAGAAGAGGAATCTCTAAAGGCTGAGAGGCACTTGAAATGTTCAACACATTTGGTCATCAGGAAAATGCAACTTAACACAACTCTGAGATTCCATCTCATACCTGTCAGAATGGCTAAGATCAAAAACTCAAATGATAGCACATGGTGGTGAGGATGTGGAGAAAGAGGAATACTCCCCCATTGCTGGTAGGCGTGCAAACTTGTACAACCACTTTGGAAATCAATCTGGAGATATCTTAGAAAATTGGGAATAGTTCTACCTCAAGACCCAGCCATACCCTTCTCTTGGGCATATATCCAAAAGATTCTAAACGAAACCACAAGGATATTGATTGCCTCAACAATGTTTATGGCAGCTTTATTTGTAATAGCCAGAAACTGTAAACAACCCAGATGTCCTTCAACTGAAGAATGGATAAAAAAAAAAAAAAAAAACTGTGGTACATTTATACAATGGAATACTACACAGGTATCAGAAATGAGGAAATCATGCAATTCCAAACCAAATGGATGGAGCTAGAAAAGCTCATCCTAAGTGAGCTGATGCAGTCCCAGAAAGATACACATGGTATGTACTCTCATAAATGGATATTAACCATACATCACAGGATAACTATCCTACAACCTACACACTCAAATAGATAGGAACCTAACATATTTTTCCTAGGAAAAATTTCACCCACCAGTGAGCCATAGAATCTGCTGGTTAGTGGAACACCTTACCCTAGATGGTGTGCCATATCAAGCCCAGTACAATTGGAAGCTCTTGCCCTTCACATGACTGAAGAACTGAGGTGAGTGAGGGCCACCTCATCTGAGAAGGAGAGTACCAAGTAGAGGAACAAGGAGGGAAGGAGGGAGGGAGGGAGGGAGGGAGGGAAGGAGAGAGGAAGGCAGGGGCCAGGAGGGGCCAGGAAGGGAAGGAGGGAGGAAACTATGTTGTAGAAGTAACTTGAGAAAACAATACATTTTTTAGAGTTAATAAGCTTAAAAATTATAATAAAAATACAATATAAAATTTTCAAACTATAATTTATCAAAGGTACACTTGCCTTACTGGAATGAAAGGGAAAATGGCCTTAATTTCAGATTGGAATGTTAGACTGCAGGTTGCCAATTAGCTTACACAAACTTGATAGCAGCTTAAAAGTTTTGGGTTTTTTTTTTTGTAGATATAAAGGATATTTTTGTGGTTTGGCATTAAAAAGCAGGTAAGAGGTTTAAAATGCTATAAATAAATTAAAGGTCACTACAGTTCAACCTGGTTTTCTAAACCTCCAAGAGTTGAAAAAATTTGGAGCTAAGGGAAAATAAATGAGAAGCATGGTGTTAGCCCATGCCTTTAACTCCAGCAGAGACAGGAGGATCACTATAGAGTTAGTTGTCTTATAAATTCTAGAGTTACAAAGACAAGGTGGTGATGGTGCACACCCTTAATCCCATCATTTGAGAGGGATACATCCTTAATCCCAACACACTAGAGACAGAAGCCTGCAGCTCTCGGAGTTCAAGGCCAGCCTGACACAAAGCAAGCTCTAAATAGAGAAAAACTTCAATCCAGGGGTGGTGGTACACATCTTTAATCCCATCAGTTGGGAAGCACATGTCTTTGATCCCAATACTTAGAATGCAGAGACAGGCACATAGGATTTGGAAGGATAGAAGTTTAAAAGCTACTCACAAAAGGCATGCTGAAATTCAAAGCAAATTGTCCTTTGAGATCTCAAAATATATACACTTAAATCTCAACTGAAAGAAAATATTTTTATATTGTCAAAAAACCATTTTTGCTGCAGGAAAAATATTACCACCCCCCCCCCCCAAAGTAGTGTCCCAGAGTTAGGATTAGGGCAGGGCTCTGTTATCTTTCCAGGAGATTTAAAGCATCCATCTAAGGAATCCAGGGACAACTGGACAACTGAAACCTCAGAAGAAAACAGAACAGACACCAAAGATGACAAATAGCCCAGACGATCCAGCCTTGCAGACTTCAATAGCTGTTTCCTCAAAAGTCTACAACCACAACAACTCAAAATCACTAAGATTGTTCAGCTCCACAGACTGTTCCAGCCAGAACTTCAGTAAAGCCCTGAAGTTCAGCTTCTGTCTACAATCTTCTTAAGACATTCAAACAGCACAAAAGGACTGAACATCAAATGATTCTATTAACATTAACCATTTTTCCATTCTTATTTGGGCCCCAAACAAGTTTACTATGTCACAAATCAGCAGGAAGTCTTTTTAAGAGAGTGATGTCCCACCTCCAGAAGGTGGGGTGAGTGTTTTTTTCCCCCTTTCGCCATTTGATGGGTTATAGATTCTTGTTATTTAGGGGGAGAGGTTACAAGCTGTTAAATGGTCTTGTTACATAGGTTTTGGAGGTTAGACCCAGGAATTTCTCTTTTCTGTATCCTTTTTCTCCTAGATAGGGGTGAAAAGATGTAAGAAAAAATGGGATATTGATATAATATAGGAATGATAAAGAAAAAAGGACAAATTATTGAATATGCTCTTATACGTTTGTATATTGATACAAATTAAGATTATATTTGGCTATATCGGTATTGATCTTTGTATATTGATACAAAATTAAGGGTAACTCTTTTTGAGGTATTGTAGATAACACTTAAGAATGAAATGTGAAGTTTTGACCTTTTGTTAGCAACTGTCAAACTGTTTAGGATAATTAAGAAATGCAAACTAATAATCATTCAAGCATGTCATTTTGTTAGGGCAGTCTATCACAGTTTTTTTTTCTAAGTTAATCAGAAATCAAATTGCTAAGAGACAAGCAACATTTGCTTATCCAAATATAAGGAGATAGATAGGTGGTCTTCAAAAACCTCAAGAGATCTGAAGAATATGGCATTCAAAGATGTTTTCTTAAGATTTTTTTTGATATTGAGACATGTCAGCTTCTGACAGCACCCCCATTCTACTCCAAGTAGAAGATGAGCATCAAAGAATCTCCAATTGGAGATGGTTGAATTAGTGGCAAGCCTATCACTTGGCAAGAAAAATCCCTTGCTTCAACTGTAAACAGAATGCTGTCCAAACAGGACAAAACTTGGAAGCAGGTAAGTCGACAGCCTAGCTCTGCCAAGACAGGGTAGACAAGTCCTTCACAATTCCTGCTTTACAATCAATGTCTGTCAGAGAAACAGAGCCAAACGGCTGAAGATTGATGCTGTAATATATGGAGAGAAATTGGGAACTGTCCAGGCAGCCACTGGTAAGTCATTTCTTAGTTTTGGAAGCTGCTGGCCCTGCACTTCCTGTATAACCAGATATATTTATCCTTCTCAGGTCTCTGATATGGTTGAAGAGTAGATAGCTAGAGTCTCATAGTTAAATTTTGAGTTGTTTAGGAATCAAGAGGGTGTCCTGGATCTAAGAATATGTTTTTAAAATTATGATGCAAGTTAGGATGGAAGCTGAGTTAGATATAGAACTTTAAACTCATGGAGATGGTTGGATAGTAGAATGTTAAAGTCAGTTGCCAAATACATATGGACTAGACATTGGGAATGTATGCTAAGCTTTATAATCCTCATAATTGTGGTCTAATTATGTCTGTTGTTTTGTATTGTGTTTGTTGTTATAAGAGAAAGCCATTTGTTGGACTGAAAGGGGGAGCTGTTGGGGGGAAAGAGATATACCTTAAAGTTAAAAAAATAAATAAAGTGGATGGGGAGGGGTTAAGGGTGAAGAGGGTGGGAGGGTGGGACCAGAGTGGGAAGTAGGGAGGGGATTCCAATTGAGATGTAACTTGAATTAAAAAAAAAAAAAAGAGGGGGAAAAAAGTTCAAGGACAAACAGGTTATATGAGAATGTCTCAAAAAAATAAAATAAAAAGAGGGGTAGCAGAGAGGCACACACATGGAGGCCAGACTCTTTCACCAGCAGCTGAGCGTTCACCAAGTTCACATCCGCCTGCTTTGATGCTTCTTTCAGAAGGCCAACAATGACTGCTGGGCTTAGGCAGGTCCCGGCATTCTTCAGAGATGTTCCTGGGGAAACAAAGTTGCCCTAATGATTGTTGTTCACTAGGTACCACAGGAGGGGTGGGGGAGTGCCACAGGCACTTAGCTCTCAGCTACAAGGCCCAACCGCAGGCTGCACTGGGCACTGAAACTCCTTCAAAGTGCTGAAAGCCAACTGGGGACATATCTGGATTCAAGCCCAGAAACCTACGATGCTTTAATTGAGAAACTCCCCTCCAAAACCCAGACCAACTCAACTGGCCACAGTGGCCTCCCTGTCTTCCCAGAAGATACTTGGAAAACTATGTTCCCACAAGTGGCTGGAACTCAAGACACTTGCAAGTGCTCAGACGCTACTGAAGTAACCAATTGCCAGCTCCCTGCCATGCTTCCCCAGGGCCTGGGTACTCAGGGCAGTGGACATGGCATGCCCTGGCTCTGCCTGTCCCTGGTAATGCCAACGTTTGGGGTTTACCTGCCCTGCCCAACTTTAATCTCTCCCCAAGTGCCAAGTGACAAACAGGTGATGAGGGAAGACAGCCCTGTACAGGATGAAGGAAGCCAACCCCATCTGCAGTGGTGGACTCACTACCAAGGCGGCCGGCCGTGTTACACACAGCCACAGGTCAGAACCAGAGCCATATAGTTTTGCTAGCTAGTTTAGATTCTCTCTACAGATTCCAATTTCTTTTACATGAAACTTTTTCTTGCATGGGAAACATGTCTGTCTTAAAAACACTGCATAAACATGACCTGTGAAAATTAAATACATTTTCTCAGGGAGCTTATATCCCACCTACACACATCCTTGGTCCACCTCTGCAGTGGGACAGCTGTACCCAGAGTGGGCCCCAAGTTTCCTGAGTCTGCCACTAGAGATACAATGAGCATTGGACACACCCAGAGATGAGTCCACGCCCCGTTTTCCCTGTGTGTAGGCAGTGCCCCTTGCTCATGCTGTGGGCCTGGCCAGACCTAGGCTCACCTTGTGTCACCACCTGGATGGTCCCCTTAGGGGAGCCAGCCCAGGCATGCATCAGTGTGCCCAATGCTTCTGCCAGACCAATCCAAGGCTTGGTGTGTGGAGAGAAGGCACTGGTAAGGGCCTGGGCATTTACCTGCAGAAAGAGTGGAGTAGGGTGAGGTTGAAAAGAAGGGCACATCTGCTCGAATGAGCAACTGAATCAATGTTGTGCAGCCAACAGTCAGCTTGGCATGGAGAGGCAACTCAGGTGGTGGGTGACATGACCATCAAGCAGGAAACAATGACTTGTTCCTGCAGGTGAGAAAGCTTCAATCACACTATATGACCATAGCAGGGGTAAAAAGCCCTTCATTGAACAGCATTGGTCCTGGCACCCTTTGTTGGAGATTGGCTTCTTGTGTGATGGAGAGGTCTGGACAGCTCAAGGAAACATGGGAGTCACAGACGGTGAGGAGGTTCTTGGGAATGGCGATCTCATTTGCCTTTGTGTTTCTGTCTTGAGGCAGGGTTTCACCTTACAGCCATCTGGACTGGCTGAACTCCAGCCTTAGCTAACTCCTCCCAAGTGTTAGGATTGCAGGAGTGAGCCACCATACCGGGCTCATTTTATATTGCATTTTGATTATTTTAAGTGAATGTTCACATTTGTCACTGAATACTACGCTCAGTTACCATGACTCATGAAGAGATTCGAATAGTTCTGATGATCCTACATTATGGTTTAAACATTCATCTTTGTCAAGCATGCTGAAGCATGCTGGGAAATTGAGCAGCTAGAGCCAATTGGAACAGCCCTGAACATCTGAAGTATAGAGTCCCAGGGTATGCACCTCCCTCCCCCTCCCAGGGACATCTAATAACAGAGCTCTCTTGTTCTGAGGTAAAATTTGTACTCCTTTTTGTGGTTGCAGATGCTCTGGCTCCCAGTCATGTAGTAACAATTCCTTTGAGGCTTCTTAGAAAGGATCTAGCTAAGAAGGATTTAATTAAGAATCTGGGTTTTAAAATCTGGGCACAGTGAATGATGTGAAAGATGTGAAAGATCAGACAGAGCAGATGTGCTCAGCAAAGAAACCCTCAAAGCAGGCATCACATCTCACTTTTGTCTGCGGTGTGGAGTCCACAAAGCCAAGGGTGGGGAATGTGCTGGCTGACTGCAGGTCTATGCTCATGCCTGTAATTTCAAGGAGTAGGAAAGCCAAGGTAGGAGGCTCTCCTGGAGTTCCAGGCCAGTTGTAGCTATAGAGTAAAACGCTGTCTCTAAACACAAGCCAAGTCCCCACCACCCCACTGGCAAACAAATACTGGGTTTGGTGAAAAAAAAAATCAAATAAGCAGCTATGAGGTGAGAAAAAGACAATATTTCTATTCTTGTTTTCATAGATATCACTAGAAGAATCTTTAGTGATACTGTAAGAACCTGCAGGAGATAAAGGAAGGAGAAACAGAGGACTAGGATGGGACTCAGACAGAGCAGATGTGCTCAGCAAAGAAACCCCCAAAGCAGGCATCACATCTCACTTTTGTCTGTGGTGTGGAGTCCACAAAGCCAAGGGTGGGGAATGTGCTGGCTGACTGTAGGTCTATGAAATAAAAGGGTGTGCAGTGGTCAGCCTTGAAAAATAAGTAGGAAGATGCCAGGGCAGTCAGGGGCCTCTGGAAACTAGCCTGGTCCTAATGCTCATCCATGCTGTGTTCAGAGAACTGGAGAAGACGCAGGAAGAATTAGGGAGAAACTTAAGCTTGTAATAAACCATCTCCTCCCAAAGACTATTGGCAGCTTGGGGTGGATAGTTTGGTTTGCTAATGTTTATTGTGACTAAGAAACTTCCTATCTCATGTAAGTTGGTAACATTCTGTCTTTGTATTCCATGGAGCTTGCGTGAAGAAGTCCCTGTCAGAAAAAGTCATAGGATCTCACAACAGGTGGGCTACCTCAAAAGGTTCCCAGGGATAGGGTAGAAGAAGTCTGCCTTTGAAAAAGCTGAGAGAGCCAACCTCTATCAGGTTGCCTCAAGAGGTGGAGGGGCTACTCGCCTATAGGGCATCAGCTGAGCATCAGTTGAGGTAGAGGACGGGCTGTTTTGCTCAGGCTTCTGTACTCTGGTTAGACAACTCAGCTTGGCCCCATTCAAGGTCACCTGCTCAGAAAGCCCTGGGTAGCCAGATGAGCAGGAAAATGTGCTCTGGCCTCAAGGAGTCAACACGGTGTGCAGGGGACAGAGAAGACAGGCAGGCCAACATCACCTGGTCACCACAGGCTCTGCAGACCCTCAAGAAGCCTCTTTGTCACCACAGACCAAATGGCACCCTGATTGTCTCAAGACAGAACTCAGCCTTCTCTGTCCTCCAAGAACTTAGAAGTCAGCTGAAGACAAAAAAGCCATTATAGCTTATAAGAATGTGTTTAGCGAGTGTGGCTGTGCACACCTTTGACCGCAGCACTCAGGAGGCAGAGGGATCCGAGTTTTGAGGCCAGCTAGGGCTACAATAGTGAGACCCTGCCTCAAAACACAACAACAAAAACAAACCAAAAATGAGGTAGATCTCCAAAGGCCCAGAAAGTGCTGGTGAAGGAGGAGGAGGCAGTGAACCCCTAGTTCTGCTCCCCTCCCCTCCCCCCCATCCAAGGGCTGAGGCCAGAGTGGGAGGAGGGACATCTGGTATTTGCCAGACTAAGCAAGGCAGCCAGCTAATAGGAAAACTCCACACAGAGAGCAGGGTGAGCCCTGACCAATGGCAGGACACCACACACACACACACACACACACACACACACACACACACACACACAC
>CAJQZJ010016855.1:3475911-3497006 GCA_907164525.1 Lophiomys imhausi | reverse complement strand
CACACACACACACACACACACACACACACACACACACACACACACACACGCACGCACAGCGCCTTGCTCCATCACCCTAGTAACACCCCCTCACTCCCCAGGCATGTGGACAACAAAGGAGTCTTTTTCTGGTAGCTGGGCCTGGGAAGGGTCACAATCTCTGCAGCAAGGCTACCGTGTAACAGTTCAGAACCGGACTCCCAGCTCCAAGGTCTTAGCTATCAAGACTATAAGAGGGACTGCTCCTGTCCATCTGCCGCAAGGGCCAACACAAGCACAGGCTCCAACTCTTTGCTTCCCGGGGCTGAGCCTAGCTGCTACATCTGTCTTCTCTCTCCTCCTGGACTCCAGGCCCCAGTCCCATGTAGAGATACTTACGACCCCTGTTAGAGATTTCCCCTTCACCATGTCCACAAACTGGGCTGCGATTTCCTCCCCACAGCGGCTCTGGGCCTCCTTGGTGCTGGCGCCCAGGTGGGGGCAGCTGATGACATTCTCATGGTCCACTAAGGCCCGGTCCCGTGGTGGCTCCTGCCCAGAGAGATATCTCTAAGTTCATTATGGACTGGCTATCTACCCTCTGCTGTTGTTCCCACTGAATTTTGAGAAATGCGACCACATGAATCCAAACCTCCTAACAGCAGATGATATAAATTACCAAGGGCAGAAGATGCTGCTGCATTGTCAGGAAGATGGCCCTACGCAGAGGAGAGTGTGACAACCAGAAGCACAAACCAAAACACTATGCACCCTTAGCTGGAATATCTGAGTGCTGTGGGAATTCAGAGAGGGCCAGTGACTTGCCACGGCCTCACAGCTACAACCTGCATTCAAGCCAAGGCTGGTGTTCTTTCCCCGGGGGCCACACTGAGGAACCCTGATGTTGAGGTAACATCTCTGAGAAGAGGGGCCAATAGGATTGGTGGAGACACATACTCTGCACTCTGTACATTGAGGCTGACCTTTGAGCATGCTGGGAGAGGAATACACTCTGGGGGCTCTGGGAGAATACTGTCATTATTCCTAGACTTCTGACCCTCTCTGGGAAGGAAGAGGAAAAGAGGAATGCAAATGGACGCTGGGCAAGCCAGTCAAGTATCAGGAGTGGTGCACTAACTCCCTGTTTCCATGTGTGGAACACCTCGTCTCCTCAGTTTGCCTCTTGTCTCTTCCCCAGGTTATCAACACGGCAACGGCCTGACCAGGAATGGGCCCTGCCAAACACAGCCCAGCAGAAAGTTCTTCTCAAAGCCACAGGTGTGTTCTTGGCAGCACAGCTTCCTCCATGCTAGAGACAGTGAGCTACAGCCAAGCAAGATGCCTCAGTCTCTTGCCTGAGGCCACTCTGCTCCTCTTCTTTCCCCTCTCACCTGATGTTGAAGCTGCAAACACTTACTTCTGTGAACACATCCAGCGCAGCTCCAGCACACTGACCAGACTGCAGGGCCCGGAGCAGGGCACCTTCATCCACTATCCCTCCTCGGGCACAGTTCACTACTCGCACGCCCTTCTTACACTGGGCAAAGGTACCATCATTCAGCAAGCCTGGAAGAAAGAGATGTTGCCTACTGGGATGGCTCCTGGCCCTCCTCAACTAGCATGGGTCCTGCAAGCCACCTCTCCCCAGAGGTCTCTTAGATGCTCTGAGATCACTGGACCTGTGTAGTATGTGGGTTAGACTCAGGAAGTTTTGGACATGAGAGTGCTTTGACCAGGTCCAAGAACCAAAAGCCCTACAAGGTCCCATGAACCCTCTACACAGGACGCCAGTCGCATATGTATGTATCCAGTTCATTCAGACACCAGCGCTGTTCCAGCTAGCTTACCCCTCCTCCACCTGAGGTGAGGACTTCTGACAAAGCATCACTATGCTCAGTAGGTCCCAGGCAGGCCCCCTCTACACTTGCTCGATGCTATCTGCAGAAAACCCACACTGAGAGCCTACCTGTGGTAGAGGGTAGGAGAGGGGTGTGGACAGTGATGAAGTCACAGAGAGGCCAGATCTCCTCCAGGGGCAGCTGCTGAACACCGAAGGACGCTGAGACTTCAGGAGAAATGATGGGGTCATAGCCCACAGTCTGGTCAGAAGTGAGAAAGAGGAGGCATCTTTAATACCAGTATTGTTATCAGTAACTGTACCATTAGTAGCTGGCATCACACAATGCCTGACTGAGTCCTCTAATGTAATGCTCAGGACGACACAGCATGCATAGGGATACTCTCCTGCCTTCTGTAGGCCAATGGAAGGAGGTCTGCCAAACCAGGAGGGGGCACAGCCAAAGCAAAGGAAAGGCTGCCTGCTACCAAGCTCCCCCACCCCAAGCCGATGCAGGAACAGCTCATGTGTGGCCGGATACCACATGTTGAGCTCTGAAGCCCTGAGACAGGAGCGCTGGTGATGGAGGGCAGTGTTGGGGGGGCGGGGGAGACATGATATCCCAGGAAACAGAAGCCAGGCTGGTAGACACAGCTGTGAGGCTTAAGGTGAGAAGAGAGAGAGGATGACGGCATCCATGGGACAGAGAGGATCAGAAAAGGAACCAAGACGTGCATTAGAAGGCTGACATGTCATCAGGGAGAAGAGCCCCTCTGTCTGGATTTGGTTTAATGAGGCTTAAAATGCCCCTGGTTTTGAAATAACCCAGACCATACGATATTCAGAGCTTGGAGTCTTAGCTCACACTGAAGTACCACTAACCAATGGCAAAACTTTTAATAGGGCGTGTCAGTCTCATCACCTGTCAGTGATGAGAAATGGGAGGCACCGGTTAGAGAAAGTGCAGATGCTCACAGCCGATTACAGCACTACGATGCAACATTTTCTGTGTCCTCGCTTTGTTGTTTTTTTAAAGCCCAGGCTTGCTTTACATTTGGAATCTTTCTGCCTCAGTCTTTAAAGTGCTAGGATTACAGACCTGTGTCACCAGGTCTGGCTGTGTGGCTTTCATCTACCTCACACCTGTTGTGTTAGGTGCCATTATTTCCTGTGTTAGCGCAGAGAAACCACTGGTCACTCAGCTGGCACAGGGAGAAAGCTGCATACTCTGGCCATGGGGCCTGCCCTTCTAGCACTTATCCTCCTACCTGGAGGACTGGAAGGTGGGATAAAAGCAGGAGGCAGGCCAGCATGGGGACAATCATGGGAGGGGGCAGCATGTCCAACAGGGACAATCAACTCCTCCTGACTCAGCCATGAGAGGGGGTGGAAAAGCCATGGCATATGCCCCCCCACCCACACACCTTGTGAGAGAGCAAAGTGGAATAAGATGAAAACCCTCCATCCGAAACAATCTCTTATAAGGATCATTCAAGTCCCAGCAAGAGCCATACCCTCAGCCACATCATCCTCAAGCAGCCTGGCAGATTTGGGAAGCAGGCCTGTGGGGTTTACAACAACACAGATCTAAAAACACACTCTGCCGGATCTACCCAGGAGGCCTTCCCAGACCTGCGATTCTATGGAGAAAGAGCCACAGGAGTGGCAAGAATCACAAAGACCCTGATGTCCTTGGGAAGGAAGGGTAGTCAGTCCATCAAGACGGGTGTGCCTGCAGCACCCAAGAAACGAGACTGGGGCCAGGAGCCCTTCCTCAGCCGCCACCAGCTATCTGTCAGCCTCCTCTAGGTGGATGAAGACCCCAACACAAGAGCTATTGGAGACATCAGCCAACCCCTGCACTAACATCACTGATGGAAAAAATTTCCCTTTAACCCTTCAAGGGTATTTTCATGGTGGACCCAGGTGTAAGTGAAAGCAGGGAGAGAGCCAGGCTTCATCCCTGAGCAGTGATTGGCTCTGTGGAGAGGAATGGTACCCACCCACTTCCTGTGCTTCTAGTCCCCTACGACACACCTGTCAACCACTTGAAATTCGAGGACCATAAATTCTGCCTTACGATAATACAAAGACTTCTTTCTACACACAGAGCTTCTGGGTAAGGTGGGGGGAAGCAATGGTTATGAATTAAGTTAATACTTTGGGACCACATTTTGCATCATTAGTGTTGTTCATAAGCAAAGCCAAGGAGCTACCCCCCCCCCCCCCCCCGCCATCAGTGAAGGCCAGAGAAATGATGGCTCTTGTTGTGGCCCTATATGGAGCCTGCTCATTCCTATATAGAGAAGGAAATGCTCACAGGGACAGATAGAATCGATCCCAGGCCTCATCCTCACAATTTGTCTTTGTCGGTGCCAAAGCTGACTAGAACAATGACCCCATTCATCCCTAATCCAGATGTGTTTGTCTCCTCATGGGCATCGAGAAGTAGAAAAGAACACCAGAGATCACAAAGTGTGAGTGAGATGCTCACAGTGGTCTGTTCCACCCTCAGGGACCAGGGCGGAGCTCAGGGCCGACTGCCAGGCCAACTGTCCTTGCTATGCCAGCAGGTGCCTGGGGTTGAGGGGAGGGGGCTGGGAAAGCAGTGAGCAGGCACTGTCCAGAGAGGCCAGAAGGTACAGGCTCAGCTTCTTCCTCACAGAGAGATACTATCTCACTTATCTGTGGGCGACAGCCAGAACTGAATCTGGCGGGGAGAAGTCCTGCTCTTGTTTTTCACTAGCATAGTTTTTTCAGTAGCATAGTTTTTTTAAACTAGGGCATAAAGGGGCTGAGCTGAGTTAGAGTTCTCACACTAGGAGACAGTGCTGGCAAAAGCAACAGAACTTCAGGCTCATACGCCACATGCCTGCCTGGTTCCAGTATGTCCTGAAAAGGCTCAGCTATCCTTCTGTATGGAAGCTGGGGAGCATGCTGGGGTTGTTTTTTTTTTTTTGTCAACTTGACACAAACCTAGACACATCTGGAAAGAGGAAATCTTACTTGAGAAAATCCTTCCATAAGACCGGCCTTAGGCAAGACTGTGGGGTATTGTCTTGATTAATGACTGACAGTATATTGTGGGTGGTGCCAGCCCTGGGCAGGTGGTCCTGGGTGGTGGAAGAAGGTAACCTCTCATGTGATCTTGCCGCCATCAGCTCCTGCCTTGGGTTCCTGCCCTGACTTCCCTGGATGATACAAGCTGTTAGATGGAATAAACTCTTTCCTCCCCAAATTGCTTTTGGCCATGGTGTTTTACCAGAGCAGTAGAAAAGTAGCTGAGACATGATGATGTTTCCTCCGAGGTCCCAGCATCACCTCGCTGATGTTACTGGAAGACGGAGCTAGGAGGCTCATCTTCCAGCTCCATGGCTCTCTGCTGGCTCAACACCACAGGATGAGAAACGAGGCCTTGAAGTTAAAGGGGCAGAGCCAGACTGAACACGTCTTTCTCCTTCATCACAGTTGTGCTCTGACTGAGAGTCCTCAGAACCCTTTCTTTCTGCCACTGCCATGTGTTTTACACACACACATAACAAAAACTATCACCTCAAAGCTACTTAGGTGAAGC
Organism: Lophiomys imhausi; assembly: GCA_907164525.1. Taxonomy (NCBI): domain Eukaryota; kingdom Metazoa; phylum Chordata; class Mammalia; order Rodentia; family Muridae; genus Lophiomys; species Lophiomys imhausi. The sequence continues at coordinate 3,491,616 of CAJQZJ010016855.1, read as the reverse complement.
CCCAAAGTCCACCCCCAGCGCTCCCCTACCTCCCTCCTGCCTGTGTCCCATGGTATCTTTCCTGGAGCTGTAGGAGGTATGAGAGTCACTGTTGCAGGGCAGTTAAGAATTCTAGGTGCTGGGGCGGTGAGATAGTTTGGTAGATAAGAGGGCTCGCCACCAAGGGAGGCCCCCTGAGTGATTCCCAGCACCCACAAGGTGTAGGACAGAACGAACTCCCACATGTTGTCCTCTAACTCACATACCACGACACATACACGCCTATATGCATACATAGTTTTAAAACTGTAAAGATTTGAAATAAAATAGCAATAATATATTTTTTTCCTGAGAAAAGAACTGTATTAGAAAGTGTGTTGTTTGCCTGGCTGAGCAGTGGGCGCTTAGGGATTTAATGTGGGCGTGAGTGGAAACAGGGGTGGCCCCGGAAGTCAGCACACTCCGAGCGAACTCTCACTTCCTGGTCTTACTGTCTTAAGCCTGCATATGACCTTGTTGGGCTTACAGTTTCCTGTGAGTGTGGCATCTGGCAGAGCAGACTTTAGGGGAACAGAGGCTGGCCAGGAAAGACCCAGGACTACCGGGGCCGTCAGGTGCTGAGCAAGGGTCATCACAACACTGGCCACAAAGACACGGCTGAGAGATGTTGCTGGGCTCCTGCGGGCACACGGGTAAGGGAGCACAGGGCTCAGCTCTGAGCTGGCCTGGGCCTGGTTACAAATCCTTAGGAATGTGCAAGCACGAACGTGTTGAGTCAGTAACTACGGCTGTTATTTAGCAACAAGTTGAGGAAGAGTCCCAGGTAACAACAGTGTTACGACGCCTGGTGACTCAGGTCAACAGCAGGCTGTACGCTGACCCCCCTGCCCTGGAATCTGTCCTTCTTCAATGTTGCTGAAGTCATAGCTGCCTATCCTACCAGACATACCCACCACTGTTTGCCACTAGTCATTTGTTTTGCAAAGGTTATTTTTTTTAAACAAATATTTCCCCCCCAAAAAAAGCCATTTTTAGACCCCCATATAGACATGGAGATATGCTCTAGCTAAACTTCCTGTTGGGGTGTCCAGCCATTCCAGCCTTTCCATGTATGTCTTCTGGGACTTAATTCCTCTGTATACCTGAGTCAGGATCTCAGTATGCAGCCCAGGCTATCCTTGAAGTCTTGATCCTTCCTCAGTTTCCCGGATGACAAATAATGCTCTACCAAACCTGGTGAAATTGTAGTTACCTCTCCTTGCTTTCTGGCATCTACAAATGACACATGATCCAGGGTACTGGTGAGAAGGACAGATAAGGAGAGCTCTGAGCCAGCATGAACAGCTTTTATCCAGCCTAACGGGGTCCCTCCTTGAGCCTCACACTAATCCCTCTAAGAGTGCTAGCAAGCCCAGGGGATGTACCTTATCCCCATGGGAATTATGGAAGAAGCCTTTAATGTCCACCTCTGGTGGGATAGCCAATAAAAACTAGTAACCCACACCACATCGTTTCACACACAAGTTTAAAACCACAGTAGGTCCGGTTGTATTTTTTACCTTAACACCATATGGAACATTGTGTCCTACACAGGTCTGCAACCTTCTCTGGGCATAGCGTGCATTCCATGTACATGCAGAGAACACAGTTTGGGGTGACGCATGCCAAACTAGTGCTTCTAAGTGGAGGCTCACGCAGGGAGACTGGTGCAGGAGACTGTTATCTGAAGGGCCACATTCACTCATTACATGTTACTTTAAGCTGGGCATCCTGGCACATGTCTGTAATCTCAGCACTTGGAAGCCAGCCAAGGCAAAAAAAAAAAAAAAGGGTTGTTAAGCTCAAGGCTTCCCTGGGCAATTCAGCCAGACCCTGTCTCAAGGGGCTGATGATATGGTTTGGTGGCATAGCAGACTCATCAGCTTGAATGAGGTTCTGGGTTCAAGGCCCAGTATCCTAGAACAAAAACAACAAAAACTCCTACATGTAAAAACAGTCTAAAGATAAAGAGATGTTTATAAACCTCCATGCTCTACCAGTTTAATTACTATTTCTAAAGGGAGCAAGGCTAGCTTGAAAGTGAGCTTCATAATAATTAATCACAGAGCTAGTGAGGTGGTTCAGCAAGCATAGGCAGTCTCTACCAAGGCAGATTGCCTGAGTTGGATCCCTGGGACCCACATGGTTGAAGGAGAGGGCCAAGTCTCACATTCTGTCTGACCTCTACATGTGTGCATTCTTGTACACACACACACACACACACACACACACACACACGTATTATTTCTTAATGTGATCAGTGTTAACTAGTTCCAAGTACCTAGAATAGAAATCTTGTTCTGTGTCTTTGAGGACACAGACGGGTGATTGGATGGGCAGAATCTGTATCCCAGGGTGACATTCGCTAAGACCCAGGAGCATTGCAGGGTGGTCAGCTGAGCAGGAAACTGCCGAAAGGCCTTGGAGGAAGGCATTATATGCCATGTTTTAGAGGTTCACAAAAAATGTTCCAAAGCCAAGACAGGCAGGAATGACAAAAAGAAGCCCCAAGTAAAGGCAACCATAACCTCAAAGTGCTGGTAGTAATTAAACATGGCTAGGTATGGATGTGCATGTATAATCCCAGGACTCAGGAGGTTGAGGCAGGAGGATTATCAGCTTGAGGCTAGCCTAAACTATATAGACTCTATCCTAAACATTCAAGCATGTTGTGTGTGATACACTCAGCTACAGACCAACACTAAAATGATCAGGCTCTAGACCTTTAAGACATACATATGTCTGAGAAATATCTATCAATTCTGGACATTGACACTCAAGGCCTTACATGGCCCACACCTGTAGGTAAGAGAGTAGCTGGGCAGTACCAGGTGGCTGGGAGGCTTCCCAATCACCACCATTACTCAGGAAACAAAACAGGGCTCTTTGGCTAGATTCAGTTAGTGACAAGGCCTCCTAGTGATAATGCTCAAAAGCTAGAAGAGTCTGAGTTGGATATTAATGCCACAAGGACTGTGGAAGTCAGGGGGTGACTGAGAGTCTTAGTGTCCGACACCAAGCCACTTTACATCAATGAAATGCTCAGCTGAGCTGGTTTCACCTGCGTAGGATTGCTTAAACACAGACCTTAGCTTTTAGCTCAGAATTCACAGGATAAATCTTGACCTTTGTTCTCCCAGAAGGGGCGGGGTGCGGGGGTGTGGGGGGGGAGTGTTAGTAATTCATGGCATCCTCTACTCCCTCAACCTGTAGAGGGACATGCTGTGACTTGTTTTCACAGACCCTGCTGGGCCAGGCCCATTTCTCTCAGGGACCTAAAATACCTGGGACTTTTAGAAAGATGTGAGATTTAAATAAATATGCTGAAGAGTAGAGGAGAAAAAGACATTCAGTGTGGCAGGACAGGATGCTGACCTGTACCTAAGGTCTGGGTCACTGTCCCTTCAGTAATTAGGCACATTCTTATAAATTCTGAATGTCAGTCTCAACCTTAACTTTCACTCTAGTGTTAATAAGAGAGTAGGGGTGGTGACTATGGGAAGGAGGAGAGCAAGGAAGAGAAAAAGAGAAACTCCCTAATTGCTCTCTGTAAGGTTTCCCAGACCTGGAATGATCTCATTATTGTCAAAACAATTTTCTTAGTATGCTTAACTAAAGCCTTCTGGCTGCTGTGTGGCCCATAATCCCTGTAATTCACTCAGCATTCACATTAAGTATGGACTGTCCACTGGCATTCATTTAGCTGCGTTCAGCTATCAGAGCAGACAGGCATTGATCACAGCCTTCATCCAACCAGGAGCCTCCTGGCTCCCAGAGTTGGAAAAGATAGGGTCAAAGTGACCTCTGAGAGAGAAATGAAGCCGTCTAGTAATTTCTTATAATCAAGGAATGCAAAGAAAAAAACAAAAAAACGTTTTTTTAAAGGACGGATCTTGCTATGTAACCCGGGCAGGCTTTGAACTCATGAGCCACCTGCCAACGTCTCCAAAATGCTGAGATCATAGAGATGTGACACTATCCTCACCTATCAGCATCTTTAATCTTTGCTGGGATAGTGAGGGAAATCGGGAGGACAGAAAGATCATTCCTTTAGCATTTCCTGGCTGTAAAGTTGTTTTGTTTTCTAAACTGTCAGAGGAGACACAGAAAAACCAGATGGCCCTTGTAGCATGACAGAAAAAGATGTGTCATAGAGGAACATTAGCTGGCTCACTGAGACTCAGGGCTACGGATACCCAGGAGTTCAAATGTCCCAGTGAAAAGGTTAGAGTTACCTTTCTTCCTGACTTCACCGCTTATGTAATAAGAAATCCTAGAGATCCATGCATGCATGACAAAGCCTTCAGCTTCTCCCATGCCTAGCCATCTCTTCCAATACTGCTTCAGAAACGACCATGCCCCAAGAGTCTAAAAAACCTCTCACCTTCATTCCAAAGGACTGCATTCGGGTGGCCACCTCTCTTCCAATTCTGCCCAGGCCAAGAATTCCCAGTGTCTTTCCGTTCAGCTCTGTCCCCATAAACTGCAACCAGACAGGCAAAAGGCAAAGATGCCCAAGTCAGGACCGAGAGTGGGCCTTGGGCGCTGAGCCCACATGGGCGAGGCAAGGCAACAACTCACCTTCTTCCGGTCCCATTTGCCATCTTTCATTGAAGCTGTCGCCTGGGGAATCTGCCTGCAAGAACACAGCAGGTTCAGTGGGTCACCCTGCAGCCCAGGAAGAAGGTACTAGAAGCTCAGCACAGCCACCATCTGTCACGGTCATTTTCCTGGGAACCACACTCAGCACGGGATTGGTGGGGGCTCAGGTTCCAGGCCTGCTATGAGTGAGGGGAGGCTGGGACAGCAAGAGCACTGGCAGGCCTGACTAGGGAACCATAGGAAGTGCTCGGCCCACGCTATTCATCACTTCCGTGAAGGAGCTCATCCCTGCATGCAGGAGGCACTCAGGCTGAACATCTCACCCAGTCACCGGAGAGCTGTGTGATGTGCAGAACACCCAGTAAAAGTGTTTTGAGTCAGGTACTTCCTTCCTAATAAGGTACATACATATTGGTTTATGCTCATCTTGGATGAGGGGCATCAGCAAGAGATGCTGCTGGGAGAGGGCAGCCGTTTTAAAATTACCTTTTCTTCACCCCCGGGGTTGGGGGTCAAAGAATCAGGAAATCATACTGAGGATACTTCTTTTACTCTAACAAGCGATCACCAAATGTAAGAGCATAATTGAGACTAGGGGGCATGGGGCTTGTACAGTCCTCCCAGGACAGGCACAGCCCAGGCATCTTGGGAGACTTCGGGGACCCTTCCGGCTGAGACTCTTCTGCCTGTGCTGTGTTCCCTTCCCCATCCCCGCCTCACTGACCACGGTTAGCAGTGCTGGGTAGGAATCTTGGGAGAAGTTAAAGCAAAGGTTTAACTCCCCCAGTAGGTGGGAGAAAATAGGAAATGGATAACTTTTTAATCGCAGCAGGTTTCGGGTCCCAGCCAAGAGTGCTGGCTGCCTGGATCTGCAAAGGGTACTCAGAATAGCTTCAGGGCCCCATTTTTACTAGAAAGCCTGTATCACAGAGACATGAGAAATGCCTATTAAGTGTGTCATGTCTGCCAACAACTGGCCGACTTGTTAGGATGCATTCATATTGTTTTATGTGCTCCATCTACTTGGTCATTAGACTGTCCCAAGGAGGCCCACACGTCCCAGAACCCTGCCAGAAGAGCTCCCTTAGATAGGAATCCACGGATCACAGATAGGCACATGGGTGATGAGCAGGTGTTTTTTCCATGAATTACAATACAGGCCTAGAACAGTGGGTCTCAACTTTCCTGATGCTGCAACCCTTTAGTACAATTCCTCATACTGTGGTGACCTCCAATCATAAAATTATTTTCATTGCTACTTCATAACTGCAATTTTGCTACTGTTATGAATCACAATATAAATATTTGGGTGGGGGGGTGGCTGGAGAGATGGCTCAGCAGTTCAGAGCACCAGCTGTTCTTCCAAAGGACCCGGGCTGAAATCCCAGGACCCACATGGCAGTTCACAGCTGTCTGTAATTGCTGGGCATGATTGTCCATGCCTTTAATCCCAGCACTTGGGAGGCAGAGGCAGGTGGATCTCTGAGTTCAAGGCCAGCCTGGTCTACAGAGTGAGTCCAGGACAGCCAGGGCTACACAGAGAAACCCTGTCTCAAACCCCCTCCCCCCAAAAAAGAAAATATTTTTGGAGAAATAAGTTTGCCAAAAGGGTTCCGACCTATAGGTTGAGAACCACTGGCCTAGAAGGGCAGTGTGTATCAGATAAGTGCTGGGGACCATGGATGGCCTAGCTGCCCAAACCAGAGTCTCTTGAATGAATTAACAAGGGTTAAAAAAGAAAATCTCAGTGCTTAACAAGATAGCAGAGGTACCTGGATACACAGGGTACTTGAGGCTGCAGGGTACAGAGGGCATCCTCAAAGGTCTGGGGACTAAAGAAGGCATGGCACCCAGTGGGTGTAAGGGGTGGGTGTGAGTAGGAGGAAAGGAAGGGAGATGGTGTGTATACTCTGTCAGCTTGGTGTTACCATCAGTTTTCCCAGGCAGACTTCCAAACCACCCGAGAAGCTACAAGGGATCTGCATGCTCAGCACTCTGCGTGACTCTGGACTCAGACACCTGGATCTCTCTTCTAGGTCTGTTTGCTCACCCACTGGCAATCACTGACCCACCAGAATGTGGCTTCTGAGAAGTCTCCAACTTACCTGGCCAGGCACATGATCATCCCACAGGTGAGTTCCGCAGCACTGAGGCTGTTTCCATTGGGGGTGCTAAGGACGCAAAAGAAGAGACATCAGTGGATCCAGACATCCCAGTACTCTACACCTCCAGCCCCAAGCTCCCATCCCTGGCTACATTGCCTTCTTGTTCCCAGGCAGAGGCCCTCCCTCAGCCAAGCACAAGGCAAGGCAGTACCTCATGTGATGGAATGATGGACGGGTGAGTGGCTCACGGCCAGTTTTTTTATTTCAGGATCCGGCAGACTATACACTGTCTTTTGATCTTTGCTCAGCCCAGCCTCTGAGCAAAGTCTATGACATTCAGACCAGTTCGCTGCCTAGTGACCTCACGGTATCCCACCAGATGGATTATAGCAGGAACAAAGAAGCTCATTTTTGTTCTCTACCTGTCTGGATTCTCCTCCTTACTCAATGAGTTTTAAACTGAGAAAAAGCCCACTCCTCAAAACCACAACAAACAAAACAAACAACATCAACAACAAAAACCCAGGAGAATTCTGGCCTGGCTCATCTTATGGGAAGGAGAACGTTGACAACTCCAAAATCTAACACACACTTAAACCTTCCGCTTCTTCCACTGGGTGTGTTCATATGTAGATGAAAGTTACAAAGAGTTAGGAGACTCTGAAAAACAAAAGAGCTCCAAGAGACTGCCTTCGTGCAAAACAGAGCTTCCAGCTATTCCCTAAGCAAGCAGTTAGGGTGTGGGTGAGAGGGCTGGCAGCCTCTGTATCAGGACTGGAGTAGGTAGGATGGTTATCCTTTAACATCTCCAGCATCAGGTAGTGACCTCTGTCAGTCATTCTGCCAATTAACTCCTTCTCTGCTGGGGGGAGGGGAAGGCCCAGCAGGATTTGGAGTCAGCAAAGTGGACTGGGAACGGCTATACCACCCAGGGGCCTGATTCAGGACAGTGCAGCAGTAGCCTGCTGGCCATGATCTTTGCCCCCGGGGCCTCTACAAACACAGCACTGACAGGGACCCCTCATCTGGGGCCTAGGGAGCTAGAAGAGAAACTGGGATCTTCGCTTCAGACTGGTGCAGGGAAATGACAGAAGAAGAGACAAGACGGGAGGTCACTATCAAAAAAGTGTATGCATCTGTACAAGGTACATGACCACTGAGTTAGCAAAACAAACAAACCCCACAAGCCAGACTGGAGCAGGAAGCCATGGAAACCTCACCTACACTAAGCTGCAGTGAGCAGGCACTATAGAAGGGTGAGCTCCACACCTGGAGACTGCAGACAGCCTCAGTTTCATGGCCTTGGAATGCAGCAACCACACTCAAATAGTCACCATCTTAGGGATGGGGGCCTAGCTCAGACAGCTCTCTGAACAGCCCTCTACCCAGCTCTCACTTAGGAATAGCTTCCCCTCTTTGTACTGGTCTCCACCCCTACCCTCAGCGTATACAACTTACTTCATGACTAGGATGCCTTTCCTTGTGGCAGCCTCCAGATCCACATTGTCCACACCTGTCCCGGCCCTGCCCACCACCTGGAGCTTCCCTGCTGCGTTGATGACATCAGCCGTGACCTTAGTAGCAGACCGGACAATAAGGCCTTCGCAGTCCTGGGCAGGGGAAGACAACACCTGGGTTCATCCAGTTGTTCAGTTACATACCTGAGGCCTCTGGTGCATTCCCAGTGGGCGTGGATGCCTGCTCACAGGCAGCTCAGGCTTCTTTGCCCACCACAGGGTGATGTGGACTACAACCTGCACAGATTTGACTTGGGAGTTGAGACTAGTCATTAAGATATGAGTGCCTTGCCAGCACACTCCAGCTACAGCGTAAGCTTGCTGGCTCTAGGCATCTGACTCACCTTTCCCTAGATGGTATCCCAATACATAACCTATAACCAAGGGCAAAGCCATCCTAATGTACCCTAAGTATGAGCAGGCACATGCCCTAGTCAGCTCTGTACACACTAGCACTACTGTATGCTGCATGTCCCGGTGGGTGAATTCCAAAGAATGCAACATCTGCATGCTCATCATCCATCTGGCCTGGGCTCAACGCTCAGCTGCATCCTTTATCAGAGAGGGATGTGGGTTCCAGCCTTGGGTATGCGAGAAGGGGACAAGACAGGCAGGCAAAGCACCTGGTCCTGTTCCACACCACTTCCTCCGTTGGACACTGAGCCGCTGAAGAGCTGAGGTGGAATCCAGTTTCAGTCCTGGAGCCCCCGGGCCAGGCATGTGCAAGGTAGTCTAACTGAATAAGTAAGCAAAATGAGTGGAAGGTACACCTGCTGAGAGGAAAATGGTTCCCGAGACTAGAACCCACAGGAAGGGAGAGAAGGGGAGAGCCTCAAGCCTAAGTCAGGCCATCTGCAGCTGCTCAGAGCTCAGGCAGTGGCACACTGAAGACACACACGTGAAAATGAAGGCCACAAACTCCTTGAAGCTGCTATACTTGGGCCAAGATGGACCCCCAACTTGGGCATCATTCAGAATCTTACCCTACTTTCTGTCTTTACCAAGTAAGGACATTCTTTGCCCAAACAGAATCAGAATTTCCCAAGTGAGGTAACAGGTGAACAATTCCTGTGTGGCTGGCCTCAGGCTAGCACAAAAGTTTATAAAGGCACTAAGCCATTGGATATGGGGGCAGGCGCATGTCTGTTACCTCAGCACTTGGGGGCTTGACGTGGGAAGATCATGAGTTTGAGGCTAGCCTGTCTCTAATTAATTAGAAAATAAAAATAGACCAAACAGCAATAAAACAAATAACAATTTATTAAAAAAATAAAAAATAAGAGCATCAAGAATAATAAAGCATCCAGCCCCAGAGGCCAACGTTCAAGCAGGTCTCTGTGAGCCACCTCATTCCCATCTCTAATCTACTCCACATGTAACGTAAGGGGGTAGAATGATGGCTCCTCACGCCCAGTTTCCTCAGTGAAGCCCTCAGCCAGGTCCCATGAAGACCCTCTTGCATCTCTTCCCCAAGGCATGGGTTCTGAAAACAGATAAAGGTGCCAAGAATCTGGCCCGGAGGGTAAGGCCCCACTGCATTTTCTGGGCACAAGCCTGGAATGGAGGAACAAGTGGAGGGTAGTTAAAAGCTGAGAGAACAGAGCTATTTTATCTGTGCTGGGGAAAAAAAAGGTGAATGAAGCTTGTGCTTCATTCAAAGGGTATTTAGGCTGGGGGTAGGGGTGGGCTTAAATGCTAGAATGGACTAACAGATCAAGAACAGGTGTGGCATCTATAGGGATGACAAGAGTTCAAGGCCAATCTAGGCAACATGAGACCCTGCCTTAAAAGCAAAAAACAGGGCTGGAGAGGTGGCTCAGAGGTTAAGAGCACTGGCTGTTCTTCCCAAGGTCCTGAGTTCAATTTCCAGCAACCACATGGTGGCTCACAGCCATCTACATTGAGATCTGCCTGGGCATATATGTAGAGCAAATACTGTATACATAATAAATAAATAAATTATTTAAAAAAAAAAAGCAAAAAACAACCAACCACCAAGAACGGTTCCAGAATCACTTCTCTGGAGATGATCCTGCTTCAGGCATGCTCCCTGGTTGGGACTGTGACTACAGGAAGAGCTCTAGTCAGACCACCTGAAAGTGGCTACGGTTGAGACAGAACAGAGGAGGAGATTCCAATGTATGTTCACATGTCCCAAGCCCATTTTGCAAATGAGAAACACAATGGCCATGCCTGTCCCCACCACAAGCCAGGCAGCTTTGTAAACGTCTACCACCCTACCCCAAGTCCCAGCTCTTTTCTTTCTTCTGGCTAGGTCACTGGTAGGTATGATGATGATGATCAAGAAACCACCCAGACCCTTCGGTTCAGTAATGGATATAACAAGATCTGCCAACGTTTGCCCTGGTGGTACAGCTGATATCAGCTTGCACCAAGAGGTAAACTTACAGAAATTTAAAATAAAGCACTACAGAAAAAAAAAAAAAACAAAAATACTTATTTATTGGGTTCTTAAGATCTTAGATGACTAAGTCTTCTATAAGAAAAACACACATCCCTGAAACTGAAAAGAAAATGGCTATATTCTAAATTTAAAGTTTTACATGGAAAAAGGTCTTACAAAATGAATTAAAGGCAAATGATCTTGATATGGGGAAGAAAATCCCATATACCATCAAAACTGACTTTTCTTCAAAGCCTTTTGAAGAAAAAGTACTCAAAGCATGCATGGAGGTATAGGCCAGCAGTGCACAGACCCTTGCAAAGGCCCTTCAACACCTGAGTGTAAATAGAGAGCAAGGGCCTGGATGCACAGCCTCGATGCTGTAGATCTTATACGAGGGAGTCTGAGGATTACCACAAATTTGAGACTAGCCTGGGTTACAATATGAGATCCTGACTCTAAAAGAACAAAACAAGGGCTGGTGAGATGGCTCAGCTGGAAAAAGTGATTTGTTGCACAATCCTGAGATTCGCACCCAGATCCCTTGTTGGAAGGGAAAAACTGACACCTGAAGGTTGTCCCCTGCCCCCTCCCACCTGCATTCCCAATCTCACATACACAGGGAGACAGGGAGAGGGAGGCCCATTATCTCTTCTCTGATCCAAAGCTCAGGACCTGTCCTGTTCCAGGTAACTTGCCCAATCATTCCTCTAGGCTTCAGCACTCCCTCCAAGGCTGCCCCAGACTGAGTGAATCCCAGCAGGAATGGCAGCTGTGGAGGCCGCAGGGACATCAACTGCCTGCCTTCTCTGATGGTCTCCAAGGACAACACTGCAACAGTGCTGTTCTCTCTTCACTGGACCTGCTCTGTGGGGCCATTACCCTGGGATTGTACTTTTCACCCAGCAGCTTTGGCCTCTGATGAGCCTTTAGCTTCTCCACCAAGACTGGTGCAGCTGTGCATCCAAAGCTGGTGTTTCTCCAGGGTCCAGAACCTACATTAGAGGCAACACTGGCCAGAGTTTGCTAGTTTGCAAGGCCTCCTACAATATCTGCTATAAGCTATTTCCTCAGCTTGTTCAGTACAAACTTACGAGGCCACCGGCCAACCCACCCTGTGCTGAGCCCTCAGATCCCTGCACTCCTAAACCCATCTGCCCCTTCCCCCTAGGGCCACAGCTCATCCCTCAAAGACTCCTCCACATCACTCCTCCCCCTCCTCTACTGATACAAACTATGGAAGAACCCAAATGTTCACACTGAACAAAACTTAGTGTAGTGACGGGATTAGAAGGGCCTCTTTCGAGGATGATGCAAACCTGTAATCCAAGGACTCTATCCCAGTGCTCCAACACTGGGGAAGAGGCAGAATTTAAGCTCAAGGCTCTCAAGATCGAATCCTACACACACACACACACACACACACACACACCCCACTTCTGTTCTTTCCTCTCTGGCATTCACCAGGTGCGAATGCAAGCACCTTGATAGAAGCACCTCCACGGCTCTTTGCCTACAACTTCATCTGGAATGTGCACCATCCACATTTGCCTACAAAATCGTGCCATTCCCACTCCTAGGCTTCAGAGCTAGGAAACACCAGGACATTGATCTGCTTGATTTATGGCTGTTCCAGACAAACTATGCTAACTCAGTGGAAACCTATCCCCACTCCTGTTCAAGTTCACACATGCTACCTTTCCCAAGAGAATGGGCTTGGCCTTGGAGGTAATTCTATTATTGCTACCACTTAGTGCATAGGGTATGTCAGTGAAGTTTTCCAGGGGATTCTTCCATTGTAGGGAATGAAGGAATGCCCTGGCTAGCCTGGAACTCAGAGATCCACCTGCCTCTGACTTCTGAGTGCTGGGATTAAAGACATGAGGCAAAACCCTCTTTTTTTTCTTTTTGAAATAGTCTTGCAATGTGGTAATTCTGATGGACCAGCTTCCCAAATAGTAGGATTACATGGGCATGCTTGATCACATCCAGAATGTGTTGTGTTTCTCTGAATCTCAAAAAAAGGGTCATTTACAAAAGACTCAGTTGCACACACTTGCACCCGCACACACAGACCCTGTCTCAACTTATAAGTTATGATGAAAGGAAAAGACAACCTCTAGTTTGTGTCTTTGTACACATATACATGTGCCCTCACACACACTCCAGCACACACTGAAACCCCACACATGAAATAAGACACTACCAACATTGCTGTGTTTCCATTGTTGTCTATAATGCTGATCATGACTTATGGAACTCAGTGCCCCAGTGTACTGCAACTTGATGATTGGCCCTCAAGGGGAGAGAGTGAATGGTAACATCTCCTTGGGCTGAGAGCAATCAGCCTGCCTGGGATTTGAAGCAGCCCAGGCCAGTTCCAGCCAGGGGGCCAACCCTTGCTTCTTACCGCAAAGATTAAATGGGGGAGGGCAGGAGACACTCTGCCAGACTACTCGCGGAGATAAAATGAGGAGGGTGGGTGGAAATGGGTTATCCAAGATTAATTGGCATTCTGAACTGGGTATTTTGCCAAAGCAGACTGAAAGCTGAAAGCTCTCCAAGGGACCAGCCAGTCAAGTCGGTGGCACCCACCTCTTCTTTCCTGCCAAGTGTCTCCACTGCTTGAAAGCACCCTGCATTTTTAGCATCAGACTCTCATTCCTACCCTTTGGGCCTGGCCTACTCCTCACACCCTCCTTCCCTCCCATTTATTGGATAGAACATTTCTCACCACCCCTGGTAAGCAGCAAAGACCTCCAGCTGCAGCCACTGGTCCCCTGAAAGCCATCCCAGTCTTCCTGGTAACTGCTTAGATTTTAGAACCAAGGTCACTGGCAAAGGGGGTGAGAAGGATACAATTGCTCCATTTATGCTGATAGTCACTTCTTGAGCTCCTCCCAATAAAGACCACCACAACAATCCCTTCTCTACTTTCCATTCCAGCAGGCTCCCAGTTTGTCATCTCAGAACTGTCACCTGACCAGCTGTCTCAGTGTTGGGCCCTGTTCCCAGAGTAACCTACAACCTTCTTTTTCTTGTCATGCTTTCCAGATAGGGGTTCATTCTGTAGCCCAGGCTAACCTGGAACTCATAAAGATGCTTCTGCCTCAGTCTGCTTAGTGCTAGGCATGAGTCAGCCAGCTTGCTTTCACTTTTTTTTTTTTTTTTTTTTTTAAACAGAGTTTCTCTGCGTAGCCCTGGCTGTCCTGGAACTCGTGCTGTAGACCTGGCGGACTTCGAACTCATGGAGATCTGCCTGTTTCTGCCCTGATTAAAAGCATGCACCACCAACAGCTGGCTCCAACAAGCTTCTCAAAGACCGGGACTTGAAAAGGCTTTTGGGCACATGGATATCAACTCCACAGAGGAAGGGGTTTGGGGGCTTGGGGCGAGGCTGGGTCTTGGGAGAAACAGACATGCAAGCTCAGGGTTTCCAGGCGGGCAGAGCAACCTTCCTTTGTCTCTGCGGTTTAAGGCCTCTCAGCCTGCGCAAAAGGAGATGCACACTCGCCAGGGCTGCAGGCCCTAAGCAGGAGCACGTGGAACTTGTTGGGTGGGGCAGGACAGCTGAGAGGGAGACAGCACACCTGGATGGATCAGACCCACAGGATAGGCAGGAGGAACTGGACTGAAGCGCTCACAAAGCAGAAACTAAATCTGAGCAAAGTCATCCAATTCAGCAAACTTTTCAAACAAGGGAAAGACTTTTAAGTTTCATAACGTTCAGAGGTTTGCTTGGAAGACTTGGTAGAAGTAACCTTTCCCTATTTCGCACGGAACAGGATTCTGATGTGAAGTCGGTCGTGTTCGACGATGAAGCCAATGGTGGAGGCCAACTCCGGGAGGCAGCCGCGTGGGCGGCGCGGGGCTCTGACTGCACCCCGGCCCGCCCCGAATCCTGTGAGCGCTCCCCAGAGGCCCAGAGACCGGGAAAGCGCGCCAAGGTCTTGCATCAGACATAAAGGCGGTGCGAGTCCGCTGCCACAGATGCCACGGGACGGGCAGGGGCAGAGTCAGCTGTCCCTGCCCCCACCCACCCCAGCGGCCTGTACTGGGCCAGATAGGTTCCCCACCCCGCGCACGCCTCTCCTCGTGCAGCGCCCCGAGCCGGGAGCCCGCAGGCCTGGGCCGCTGGGCTGCGCGAAAACTCCGGAGAGGTTCTGACATCCCGCAGTACCAGATGGAGCAGCAGCTGCACTTTGCAGCGCCGGCAAGAAACACGCGGTTGCAAACAGCACGCAAAGTTTGCAGCCTGCGGTTTCGTGCCATTCGTTCCTCTCCCCCTTTCCTCCCTCCCCATGCTGGCCCCCAATCTGGGGAAGTCCCGGGACCAACTGGTAAGACAAGGGCAAAGGCTCCCGTGGGGTCGGCGAGTTTGGTCATAAAGATGCCCGGGTGACCGTCTTCGGCTTGCCTTACCTGTAGCTCGGCTATCAGCTCCTCCTTGCTCAAGTTCTGCTTCTCCACCACCTGCAGCCCTCCATCTTGCAGGATCTTCCGGCAGCAGGGGTCCAGACTGTCACTGATAAGCACTTTGCGTAGGTTTGCGAAAGCCATTGCTGGAGCAGGCCTCAGAATCAGTTGCTCTGGGTGGGCAGAAGCACTTATGCCAGGAAGCTGCAGGCAGGGTTGGCTCTCCGGTGACTGGGCAGGGTTCTCGATCACCCGCTCCCCCTTTATTCTCCTCCCTCGGGCCAATGATCTCCTTTTGATTGGTCAGAAATGCTTAAACTCTCCCGACTCCGCCTCCCGAGGCTGAGCCTCTCACGCTTTTTTTTTTTATCCTGCCCAAACGAATTTCTCTAGCAGTTTAGTTCTTACCTGCACCTGGTGAGCTTTAAGCACACACGACTTAGGCTGCCTAGCTGATTTATATCTGAAATAAAAGGAGAAATATGCGGTCTCCTCGACAGAGCTAAATCTCATGGTAACTTCTTTCCCTTTAATGACCCATTCATTGGGCTGTGTATTTATGGCTCCTAGTTGAGGATAGTTAGCATGAGTAAGGCCACTGGTTCAGTTCCCAGCTAAACACACACACACACACACACACACA
>CAJQZJ010016855.1:3455930-3475511 GCA_907164525.1 Lophiomys imhausi | reverse complement strand
CACAGACACACACACATATACACATACACAGACACACACACAGACACACACACTCACACCAACACACACACACTCACACAGACACACACATACACACACAGACATACACTCATACAGACACACACACAAACACAGACACACACACAGACACACACTCACACAGACACAGACACACACAGAGACACAGACACACACACAGACACACACACATATACACACAGACACACACAAACACAGACACAAACACACGCACTCACACAAACACACACAGACATACACAGACATACACACACACAGACACACACCTTGTTCCTTAATCTCCTAAGCATGCCTGTGTGTGTCCCATGGCACACATGAGAATTGGTTCTTACCTTCCACCCTGTGGAATAAAGAAACCACACTCTCTCCTTTGATTCAGTCTTGTGCCATGTTGACAACCTTTTTAAGCATCTTTTAAAAATGTTACACATTTAAAAAGTCTTATGTGGTAAGAGTTTTGTTTATTAATAAAACCAGTTATGAGAATGCTTTTGTTTCATCCCAGGTGTGGGGGTTCCTTCAGTTAGTCCACAGGTGTGATTAATATGCGTCTCATGAGCTAGCAGGAGCATGACCTAGCCAGCTGTAGCACATGAATTCTGAGGACTGGGGAGAAGGATAGAAAGTCAGAGCCCCCAGGAGAAGAGGGGAGGGCTCTGAAGAAGAAGAGGTGGCTGCTCTCCCTGCTGGTTCCCCCAAACTGCTGCTGGTTCATTGTGCTGCTATGTTTCCTGGTTTGCAGTGTTTGGTGTTGCTGATTTGCTGGACTTCTGGATACCCTGACTACTGAGATTGGTATTGCCCCTTTTAAAAAGAACCCTACAACACTAGTCAGCAGGAAGTAGCTCAAAGAGAACTTCTTTTCCTATTAACCTTCTTTCTCTTCCATCTAGTGTTGAGGGGTTGGAATAAGGGTTAGAAGGGAGGTAGAGGTATTAAATATGGTATAATTAGAGTACAAAATAAAGCCACATTCAACAGTCTTACACATAAAAAAGTTAATCCTATACATCTAGTAGCCTAACACACTATAGTACAAGCACAGAGAGGTACAAACTTAAATAATTAAAAACAATGTGAAGGCCAGGCACAGTGGCCTATGCCTTTAATCCCAGCACTCAGAGGCAGAGGCAGGGAGATTTCTGTGAGTTCAAGGCCAGCCTTGTCTACAGAGCGAGTTCCAGGATAGACACAGAGAATTCTGTCTTGAAAAACAAAACAAAACAACAAAAACAAAAACAAAATTGAGCTGGCTACATAGGGCAATTGGTAGAATGCTTGCTTAGCATTCATAAATCCCCAGCAGCAAATAAAAGAGGCTATATATGTGCTCTTGGACCCTGTCTTAAAAAATACATGAGACCCTGTCTCAAATAAAAATAAACTGAGATATTAAAAAGAAAATACCACATGATGTGGGTATGAAAGGCTCTGTGCTGTTGCTTCAGACATTATCCAGGGAGTTTGATTTTGGGTTGGTTAGTTGGTTTTTCGAATCAGGGTTTCTCTGTGTAGCCCTGACTGTTCTGAAACTTGCTTTGTAGACCAGACTTTCTTGGAACTCAAGATCCCCCTGCCACTGTGCTGGGATTAGCTTGTATGTTTTTTGTTTGTTTGTTTGTTTTTGTTTTTGAGACAGGATGTCATGTACCGCAGCCTAGAGCTTGCTGTGCATCTGAGGATGACATTGAACTTCTGATTCCCCAGCCTCCACCTTCAGAGTGCTGGGATTACAGGCCCAGATTTTGTATAGTTCTGGGTACCAACTCTAGGGCTTTGTGGATGCTGTGTAAGCACTGTATCTACCGAGATACATCCCAGTCTGAAACTCCAAGTCTCAGAGCTTCACACAGCTATGGGCAATTCTGGTGGGAGACCAGAGACACAGCTGGGAAGGGCAAGAGCTGCTTCTGCCTTGCCCTGAGAAAGAGTTTAAACTTCAGTCTAGGTACAGTAAGGCCGAGGCTGAGGCAAGAGGATCATTTGAGCACAGGAGTTCCAGGTCAGCCCAGGTTGGGAGGGTGGGGGAAATGAGGTCTTGTCATTGGTAAACAAAGTAAAAGGGTGGGTAGGTCTTTTATTCTTTAGAAGTTAGAAGATTAATTTTTTTTGGAAAGGATTAAATATGTTGGGTAAGCTGAGCCCTGATTATGCTATATAAATAATATCCCTTACTACTATACTACACAATCTCAATGTCAAATTCAAGTAAGAATATTTCTTTTAGAACTGTGCAATAGCACTTCCTCTGCCTGTGGTATTGTATCCATCCACAAAACAGGAACTTTGGCCCTCTTGGAAGAATTGAGGAAGTGGTTCTGCCCTTTTCTCTAGACTTTCATTCCTTTCCCTTGGGAAGACAAACACTTCAGCAGCTACAGTTGGCTAGCTCCACTGCCCATGGCTCTCGGGATAATAGTAAAAGGGCTAATGTGGATGGGAGGAGGGCAACAGCCTTAATTTTCAATTTGGAACCCAGCTGTGACCTCCAAACCTGCATGGTAAGAAATAAAGCAGATAGTTTGAAGAGTGGACTATAAATGATCCAGCTGGGTTTGATTTCCAGCTTCTCAAATAAAGAAACTTGACTCTAAAAGCCTCTCCAAGCTTTTGCTTTCTTCTCTGCAGTGTGAAACTAATAGTATGGAAATGTTTGTCATGGAGATGAGATAAGACAGCATGAGATTATTAGTGTAACATGTAGGACTTCACTCTGTCAGTTGGTAAGTCAATGTGTATTTGTTGAGATACTGCTGAGAATGCTTTTTGGAGGAAGGTCTAATACATTGGTTCTGAAAGGCTGATTTCAATGCTGAGATCTGGTTACCGCCCCTTCTGAGGCATTCTCTGATTGGTTAATAAAAGTCGCAGATGGCCAATTAGCTGGGCAGAAAAAGTATAGGAAGGTAGGACTTCCTGAGGAAACAGGAAACAGGGTTTTACACAAAGGAATCTCTTTCCACCAGGAGACAGGGAAGCTGATAGATGTGTCTGAGAACTCTGGAAGGCACAGCAAACCACATGGCTGTTTGGGATTAGGTGGTCTGGGATTGCTTTAAGTGATCTAGTTGAGAGTCTGCCCAGCTAAGGACTAAGCATTGAAACATGAAAAGGTCCTGAGTTCAATTCCTAGCAACCACATGGTGGCTCACAACCATCTATAATTAGATCTGGTGCCCTCTTCTGGCATATAGGCATACATGCCGATAGAACACTGTATAATAAATAAATCTTTAAAAAAAAAAAAAAAAGAAATGTCAATTCAATGTGTTCAGGCTTTCAGTGTCCAGCCAGATTCTGGAGTTAGGAGTTTTGTTGCCTTAGCCTGCCCTGTGTTTCTATCCTGCCTCAGTAAAGTACCCTGGATTCAAACTTTAACATGGGAGTAAAAGGAGGGAGGAAAAGAGGGAGGGAGGGAAAGAGAAAGAGAAAAAAAAATGTGTGTATGTGTGTTGGAGGGCAGTCAGAATGAATATGCCTCCTGTGCTGGCTAGTTTTACGTCAGCTTGACACAAGCTGTAGTCATCTGAGAGGAGGGAACCTCAACTGAGAAAATACCTTCACAAGATTGGGCTTAATTGGGGAGGGCCCAGTTCACTGTGGGCAGTGCCAGCCCTGGTATGGTTGTTCTGGCTTCTATGAAAAAGCAGAATGAGCCAACCATGAAGAGAAAGCCAGTAATCAGTATCCCTTGATGGCCTCTGCCTCAGCTCCTGACTACAGGTCCTGCCCTGCTTGAATTCCTGCCTGCACTGCCTTTGATGAACTATTGTACAGAACTGTGAGTGACATAAACCCTTTCCTGCCCAAGTTGCTTTTGGTCATGGTATTTTATCACAGCAATGGAAACCCTAAGTGAGACAAATTGGTACCAGGAGTGGGGCATTCCTGTGGCAAGCCTGACCATGTGTTTTTGTGAGAATAGCACAAGGACTTGGGAACTCTGGGCTAGAAAAGCTACTGAGCGTTCAGTATTTGATGAGCTAATCTGTGGGATCATGGAAGATAAGAATGTTTCCAGAAGTGCAAAGAATAGAGGCCTGGTGTGTGAAGTTTCAGAGGGAAGCAAATACTCTACCAGGCTATCTGTGTGAGGAATCGAATGGTGTCTGGTCATCTGGAACTGAAGAACCGGCTGTGATTAACAAGAGAGCAGAATGGCTCAGGTGTAGCCTTTGAGTTACTGGGACAATTGACACTAACTAGTAGGAGCTGAGAAATAGTGGTAATTTAGGAGAGACCACATCACTGAGGCAAAATCTTCTAGGAAGTACTTCCTGAGTGTTCCTGATGTGACCAAGGTTGTACCTCAAGCTAGCAGTTAAACTTGGTAGCATAAGAGTCACTCAGGTGGTTTTGAAGGCATAAAGGAGTCATGGAGAGCAGCTGAAGCTTGACACTGTGAGAGGTCAAGAGAGGCCATTGGTGGTGGTTTAGCCTCAGTATCAACTGAAGGCCCAGGATTAAAGCAGTTGTGCAAAGAAGTTGACACTTGGCACAGTGAAGAGCACCAAAAAGATGATATTGGTGTGTGCAATCCAGTTGCAACAGAAGACCCCAGCATTTTGGAGATGCCAGTACCATGGGACAACCACCAAGAATCAGCAATGGAATGGAGGCTGCCTGAGCTTAGAAGACAAGCTGTGTGTGCTGCAGAGGATGGGACCAAAGAAATGACCCAAGCCCCTTGGAAGAGCCTAGAAGATCGTGGGGGGTAAATCCCAGATTTTGGAAATTGAGTTATTTGCACTGTTGGAGTTTGGGTTTGCTTTGTTCAGATTGTGACTATGATCTGGTTCTTCCCTCTTGAAGTAAAAAACACATTTTTTATTTTACAGGAGTCCACAGTTGAGAGATTTTTAAAGAGAGGAGAGGAGAGATAGATAGATTTTGGATTTTTACAGAGCCATTGGATTTTTAAAAGAGACTAGATACTTTTAAAGAGATAACTTTTAAAGTATTTGAATTTGTAAAGCTGTGGGACTTTTTAAGTTTATAAAATGTTTTATATTGTGTTAATGTGTGATCTTGGGGATGAACAATAAAGGAAAGGTTTTGGCTTAACAGTAATAGTTTTTTTTGTGTCAAGTTGAATAAGGGTCAGTTGTGTGCTGGATAGTTTTATGTCATCTTGACATAAGCTGAAGTGATCTGAGAGGAGGGACCCTCAATTGAGAAAATGCCTCCACAAGATCAGGCTGCAGGCAAGCCTGTAGAGCATTTCTTAATTAGTTATTAATGGTAGAGATCCCAGCCCATTATGGGTGGGGCCATCTCTGGGCTGGTGGTCCTGGGTTGTAGAGAGCTGTGAAGTGTCGCGCCCTAAAGATGGCACTGGTCTCCGCCTTCCACCAGCCCGACGGTGAGTGCTCTTTATGATAATAAGTTCATATTTGGCAAAGACCGCTGATCTGGCTTGCTTCCGCATACGTAGACCTCTAAGATAGCACCACTTGGCTTTACTTGACTGGCTGTTTAATTAGTATTTAGCCTGTGGGTTGGGTCTGCCCCATTATTCGGAAGACTGTTTTCAAGGGACCTGAATAAACTGCTGGAGAAGAGTTTTATGAGTTGCGTCATTCCTTGCTGGACAAGGGGGGACGCGACAAAGTGGTGGCCCGTACGGGGAACCAGAAAAGACTCAGAACTCCTGCAGTCAGGGGAAGCGCTTGGTAAGTTCCTGGGATAAATCAGGACAATAAAGTTTCACGGAAATAGCGAACACAAGGTAAAGTTTCGTGGAGATAGCGAACAAAAGATTAAGTTTCGCGGAGATAGTGAACAAACAGTTAAGTTTTACAGAAATAACAAACAAAGGGTTAAGTTTCGCAGGCAGTTGCGAACAAAAGGTAAAGTTTCACAGGAAGTTGCGAACCTAAAGTAAAATTTTTAAACATGGGATTGTCTCAGTCACATCCAATTTTTCTGGCTCTTCAGGAGCTACTTTTAGCTAGGAATTTGAAGATTAAGAAGTCTACCTTAGAGAGATTTCTGAATGAATGCGATTCTGTGGCTCCGTGGTTTGCGGTGTCCGGGAATCTTACGGTATCCTGCTGGGACAAATTAGGCAGGGACTTGGATTTTGCTTGGGAGCAGGGGACTCTGAAGCATGGAGTAAGACCGATTTGGAAAATGGTGAGGAGTTGTTTAAAAGATCAGAGGTGTTGTAATGCAATCAAAGAGGGAGAATCAGCTTTAAAACTGCTACAAGGGGAGAGATCTGAGCAGGCAGACAGTAAAAAGGGAAGTAACAAAGGCAAAAAATTTGAACAGGCAGACAGTGAAAAGGAAGACAAAAAGAAAGTTCCTCTCTATCCCGATCTTAGAAATTTTAGAGATTTTAGAGATTTAGAGGACTCAGAGAACACGGATTCTGAAGGAGAGCTACACGCTCTAATAGAACAGTTGGAGAAGACTGTTATTAGAAAAAAGAAAAAAAAAAGTAAAACAGAACGGCGTATCGGCGGCAGTCGATGTGGGAGGAGCTGTTGCCATGGCGTCTGACACGTCAACAGCAGTCGGAGTGGGCGGAGTCGTCGCTACAGCGCCTTCAGCCACGCTGGCAGCAGCTGATGTAAACAAAGCTGTTGCCATGGTGCCTTCGACTCCTCCTCCATATCCAAAAGCCGCTCAGACAGAGCAGCCAGTTCAGTCCCTAAAAGTAGGGAGATCTTTCTGCCCGGGGATGTGGACACAAGTAAAAACAGAATAAAACATTATCCCACTGCACTTGCTGCTTTAGCCTTAAATGGTATCCAACAATGCTTACAGTCTTTTGGAGTTGCTCCTGCCAGTATAATAGTGCCTTATTCCAGTTATCAAATTAAGATTTTGTGTGGCACTGTAGATGACTGGGCAATATTAAAATGTCAGCTTGAAGGGTAGTTTGTGCTTTTTAATGAGCTTCAATAGGTCAGATGATACAAAATACATTAAATTGTCTCAGCAGTCAACAGATTTTTTACCACAACTGAGGTTTGGGGGTAGGAGTGGTGATTTGTTTTCAGGCAATGGTTTTCGTCTTGAAGGATGGTGGCCCACAGGAGTCTCTGACCAGAACCCCCCCAAACAGCCACGCTGGACACCTTTTTGTAAAGGATCCACAGGAGAGAAAGGATCTTTTCCCTGGACTGGATGTCAGGAGCGCAGAGCAGTTTGGGTTCAACAAGATCATTTTTCCTTTAGCCCCATGATTAGTAATATAGTGAATAAGTCTTGTACAGGAATGCTTGATATATCTACTAGGGATCCTCAACAGACTGCCACCAATCCTTTTGATTTGTGGCTTTTGTGTGGAGTAAATGGAAGTTGCATGGACTTGGGACCTGTCATTATGCTTGGAGGAGGAATTTATCAAAGAGGTAATTTTTCCCTAGGGTCTGCTACCAGATTGGATTTCTCTAGCGGTAGTGGCTCTGGTACTTGGAATTCTTTGTTTCATTCTTATCACAACAAGACTTTTTTAGCTTCGCCAGTATGTCTCTGGCCTCCTTTTCTGTGGATTGTAAGTAATGGGAGTGCATCCTTAGGTGAAGAAAAGTTAGTATGCACTCCAGGCACATGTTTTTATGCCCTATGCTGGAATGCCACAGCCTTTCCTGTGGCTGTGGTGACTAGAATGCCTCGATATGTACCAGTTCCTGTAGAGGCTCCTAATACTATGATGCTATTCAGGTTTAAAAGAGATTTTGGCATCACTGCAGCTATTGTTACTGCCATCACTATTGCTGCTGTGGGAGCTACTGCCTCAGCTATTGCCTTGTCTAGTTCTATACAGACTGCCAATGCCCTGAATAACATCTCAGCCACTGTGACACAGGCATTGGATACTCAGGCCTCTATGAATTCTCATCTCAAA
This sequence comes from Lophiomys imhausi, assembly GCA_907164525.1. Taxonomy (NCBI): domain Eukaryota; kingdom Metazoa; phylum Chordata; class Mammalia; order Rodentia; family Muridae; genus Lophiomys; species Lophiomys imhausi. Next base: position 3,467,614 of record CAJQZJ010016855.1, on the reverse strand, counting down.
GAAAGTCTTATGATAGTTAATCAACGTATAGATTTAATACAAGAACAGATTGATTCTCTTTGGCAACTAACACAGTTGGGGTGTGAGTGGAAATTACAAGGTTTATGTGTTACTTCCGTGCAGTATCAAAATTATACAAAAGCTGCTAATTTGTCCAGACAATTGTCAAAGTTCCTCTTACAGGATTGGTCGGCTAAATTTGAAAATTTGATGAGAGAGCTGAGAGCGACAATCATCCACATCAACTCCACTCGGGTGGATCTGAGCCTGGCTACTGGCTTGACTTCTTGGATACAGACGGCTATGGATCATCTTAAGGAGTGGGCGGGTGTAGGCTCTTTGGCGATGCTAATGATGCTAGCCTCTCTGGTTTGCCTATGGTGCATCTACAAAATGAGAGCCACACAAAAGCATAATACAGCCATGATTATACAAGCCCTTGTTGCCATTGAGGCGGGCCAGTCCCCTCAGACATGGCTTGCTGCCGTGAAGTAAATCTTCACTAAACATAGTCCCTGCCCACTGAGGTATTCGTTCCACGGATATCAGGGTCTGGTAAGTCAGTGACGGAGTTGACGGGTAAGTCTCAGCCACCTAAGACAGGGCAGTCCCGAGTGGGGAGGCTGACCCAGAGACGGGTAAGAGTTTGAGCACCGCCCTCCTACAGGCTCAGGCCCACCGTGAGATCCCCAGATAGAGGGATTACGAAGCCTTTCCAGGGACTTTTACCAACTTTAGAAAAAATAAAAAAGGAGGAACTGTAGAGAGCTGCGAAGTGCCGCGCCCTAAAGATGGCGCTGGTCTCCGCCTTCCACCAGCCCGACGGTGAGTGCTCTTTATGATAATAAGTTCATATTTGGCAAAGACCGCTGATCTGGCTTGCTTCCGCATACGTAGACCTCTAAGATAGCACCACTTGGCTTTACTTGACTGGCTGTTTAATTAGTATTTAGCCTGTGGGTTGGGTCTGCCCCATTATTCGAAAGACTGTTTTCAAGGGACCTGAATAAACTGCTGGAGAAGAGTTTTATGAGTTGCGTCATTCCTTGCTGGACAAGGGGGGACGCGACACTGGGTTCTATAAGAAAGCAGGCTGAGCAAACCATGAAGAACAAGCACCCCTCCATGGCCTCCATCCACTACTGACTCCAGGTTTAATTTAGTTCCTCCCCTGGCTTCCTTCAGTGATGGACTAAAATGTGGAAGTGTAAGCCACTAGAGCCCTTTCCTCTCCAGCTTGCTCTTTTATCATGATGTTTCATTGCAGCAATAGAAGAAATCATAACTAAGACACTTTCTTATACCACGCAGGACCTCGTGCCCAGGGGTGTCACCATCCAGAGTAGCCTGGGTCCTCCCTTACCAATCACTGACCAAGAGAAGGTCACACAGATTTGCTTACAGGCCATCTGATGGAGCCAGTCCCTCTAAGGTTTCTTCTTCCCATGAGACTCTAGCTTGTATCAAAAAACCAATGAGCACAGGATGTGTGCCTCCTGTGAACATCAAAGTCAAATTTGTTACATACCATCATGTACCTGTGAAGAATTGGGTGTGCATACAGATTCGTTACAGAAAGGGCTACACACACAGCAGAAAAGTATGACTTTTGACTTATCAATCCAAACAGAGAGCCATTCTCATTACATCCTTAGTAGCCAAACTCCTCTTTCCCTTGTGCCCTGAAAAGGAGGCAAGCCCCAAACAGTGCTGAGGCTCTTGATTATTGCCACCCATCGAGCCTTCTGCTCCCTTGCTATCCATTTTCATCTTTTCTATTGTTTTTTTTTTTTTTTCAGAAGAAAGATTTCTAAGTTGTTTGTAATCTGTATGGCCTTTATTGAATCACTGAACTAAGACCGAGAACCTGGAAACACACAGCTGAGGACTAAACCACTAGGAATACTTGGGTCTCACGTTGCCTAGGCTGGCCTCAAACTCACATATAGCTGAGATTTCTGATCCTCCTACCTCCATCTCCAAGTCCTGGGATTCCAGGCAGACAGCACCATGCTTAGCTGTAGTTAAACTTATAATTGTGACTTGTTTTGATTCTTACAGATGAAATAGAAGAATTCCAATTTCTCAAACTATATTCAATTTTGAAACAATGCAAGAGATTTGAGGTTGTAAGAGTTGAAGACAGTCAGAAACCAAGGTTTCTATGGTGACTGGAAAGTGATCCAAGGTGCTTGGTATGTATTGGTAAATGTGTGATAGACAGAATAACAGTGAACCCTAAAGGTGTCCATCCTGAAAATCAACCTCTGTGAATGGTGGTGTACAGAGGGAGTTTGAGAATAAAATTGTCTTGAGGATTTTGAAAAGGAAAAAATAGTCTGGGTCATGTGGGTGGTCTCAGTTCAACTACAAGGGAACAGAGGAAGAATTGTAGTTAATTGCCTTGACAGAGGGAAGATATCCTAAAGAGAGGCCATTGTGCTCTTCTGTGGTTATCGGACTACTGAGATATGGACCCCAAAGAGGAATTGGAATTTTCCTCAGGCATCTCATGCCAGCAGCCCAGTGCTGGTCGGTGGAAGAACGTGGTACCCAGGAGGAGACTTCCCACAGTTCTGACAAGAGATCAGAGCACCTTGCAGGGGATGCTCCCTTGCCAGACACTTCTTAGTTATACATACCTTTGGTTCTCTTTTTAAACCCAAACATCATGTCAGTATCCCCAAAATAGACATGGGGGTCACACTGAGCAACTCATATTTTCTTTTCCCTATCACTTGCCTCTGACTGGTGAGCTGAGGATTGACAGCTGAGCCTAACTCATCATGGCTGCCAAGGCCCAGGCATTAAGTATAGAAACAGAAGTAGAAGGAGGCACAGAGAAGGCTGTATAGTGATGGAGGAAGGAAGCGGTATGCTGTGAAGGTAGAGGAAGGAGGCCATAAACCAAGGTGCCCAGATGCCCCTAGAAAAAAGGAAATGACAAGGAAAAAGTCTGTCTCCTAGTCTCAAGAAGGAACCAACTGTCATGACACTTGGCTTCCCACCAGGGAGACTGTTTACATTCCTGGACTATAGAACTGTAGTGAATATATGTTTTAATTTGCAACAGTGGCAATAGAAAACCACCTACTCAAGAACAAAGAGAAAAGAGAAGGAATTACATCATGAACAGAAGCTAAGAGCAATTGAGATAGGAAACATGTTTAGAAGGTGGAAGGGTGAAGGGAACAATGGGCTCCTTCTCTTCCATTTCTCATTAACCATATTTACATTAAAACAAAACAAAACAAACAATGGGGCTGAGCTGCATGCAGTGGCTCTCAGCTGTAATCCTACCACTCTGGAAGCTGAGGCAAGACGGTTGCTAGAATTAGAGGCCAATTAGAGCTACTGGTGCTGGTACTCACTATGTACAGAATGAGATCCTACGCGAACCAACCAAACAGAACAAAACAAAAACAGAAGAGCTGAAGGTTTAGCTCAGTGGAAAGCACTTTACTGGTATCCTCGGAACTGAGAACCACTCAGGCCTAAAGTGAGGTAGATGGATGAGACCTGGAGAGCGTTCTGGCATCCTCATTCCTGAAGCACTTGCATCTGGGAATGATTAACCGATTAAGAGTGTTTGAGGCCAAAGATAACAGGAAAGGCTGGCTATCCCTAATCAGTTGCAAAGGTGTGGGTTGCACTTCTCAGAAGAGATCGCAGAGTGCTTGACCATGGCTGTGGTTAGAGAGAGATGAAGAGATGGGCTGGGAAGCTGTTAGGCCCCTTTAACAGTCCTTGACTATCAAACTCTGCATCTAAATTAGCATTTTTCCCATTGGATAAAACTCACAGTTGTTACAAGTAAGCCTGACAGACCTCTTAGTCTCTACAAGTCCCAAAGCTAAGAACACAGTAAGAGAGGGTAATATTGTATCTGCAGTCTATATAGCTTTCCTGATATAGTTCCTAAGAGCATTGATTCATAATGTCTTTTGTTCCATCACTGTAAAAGTTCTTGTGGCCTCTTCCACAATGGAGATACCACTCAGGGCAACTCAGATAGGTGTTCCAGGGCCATGTTCACTTACGTTAAGTTCAACATCAGTTACTCTCTTATTCCTTTAAAGCAGGCTTGTTATTTTATTCCGACAAGCAGAAGGGAGAACAATTCATGCAGCTGTGTGAGCACATAGGGCAAGTCCAGAACAGGCAGATCTGCATGGTGAATGAGGGTTTCACTCAAATGCAAAGACCCGTGCCTTGAAGTGTGTGTGTCTGCCATTCCTTGCATTTCCAATCTGTTTTTCTTTCTTTTTCTCTCTTCCATTTATTTCCTTCTCTCCGTACCCCTTCCCTCTCTCTTTCCTGCTTGAAGCTAGGACCCTGTAACACCAGCACTTGGGAGGTTAAGGCAGGAAGATCATGACCTTGAAGCCAACCTGGGCTACAGAATATGAGATTACTTCAAAGAAAAGCAAAATTAAAACCAACCAAATAAACAAAAAAGATAAATGAATAAAGAAAGAAAAATAAGGCTGGTAGGCATAACGTCTCGTGCCTGAAACTCCCCCACTTGGGAAGACCAAGAGTTCAAGGTCTTTTTTGCCTATACTCCAAGCTTCAGGGCAGCTTGAAATACATGAGACATGACTCAGGAATTATGTTTATTACCTTATATTAATTATGCATAATATTTGGTCCATTATTACATATTCACATTAAGTTCAACATCAGTTACTCTCTTATTCCTTTAAAGTAGGCTTGTTATTTTATCCTGACAAGCAGAAAGAAAGGAGAACAATTCATGCAGCTGTGTGAGCATGTGGGGCAAGTCCAGAACAGGCAGATCTGCATGGTGAATGCCCTTTGGGAGCAGGTACTTGAGATCCAGAACAGGCAGATCTGCATGGTGAATGGGAGTTTCACTCAAATGCAAAGACCCGTGCCTTGAAGTGTGTGTGTCTGCCATTCCTTGCACTTCCAATCTGTTTTTCTTTCTTTTCCTCTCTTCCATTTATTTCCCTCTCTCCGTACCCCTTGCCTCTCTCTTTCCTGCTAGAAGCTAGGACCCTGTAACACCAGCACTTGGGAGGCTAAGGAAGGAGGATCATGACCTTGATTATTATGATTATTATTTGCTACATTATTACATATTACATATATATTGTATGTAATGTACTTTGATATTGTACGTTATCATCCTCATGACCCTTTCCTGCCTTCCCTCCCTCTCTCTTCTTCTTCCCACCCAGTCTCCTTTCTCCTTTCCTTGCAGGGGGTTGACCCTGAATTTAACTTAGGTTGTTTACATGAACATGGTGGGGATGGGCAACTTACCAGAAGTTACATACTGAAGAAAATGTCTCCCTTTCACCAGCAGCCATTAGGTGAAGTGCAGAGCCTTGTGAGCCCCCCCCCCCACCAACTGCCTATAAATCCTCAGAAAGGGTGGGACCTTGTGAATCTCTCCCCATATTCACTTGCTGAGAATTCAAGAGTGCGGGGTCAGGAAGACAGCATTTTACCACACTTTGGACCTTCCTCTCCCTTGCACTCTTTTCAACTTGCTTTGGTGACAGTCTCTATGCCACATTGGCTGGGGTGGTGCAGAAGTTCTCTCACTTAGGGTTGAGCATTCAACCATCACCTGTTCTCATCCCTCGACCAGTTACAAATTTCTGCAGTAACTCATGCCCACTGCAGACAACAGCACAAATCCATGGGCATAAACATAGTTATTTAGAAGGCAATTTGATAGGCACAGCATCATTTAAAAAACAAAAACAAAACCCTTAAACTTATCGGGAGTCAGGGATAGAAATCATGATACACAGAGAGGGAAACTAAGAAGGAACTGTAAGATGAATTTTAATTATTCCATATATATTAATGAAGCCGAAAATTAATACAGCAGCAGTGATTCCTTAATCAACTAGTTCCCCAGATAACTACACAGAGATCTTTTAGATGTATAGCAAGCTTAAAAGCCCTAGATCTGGGCAGATATCAACCCTCTATACTACTGTCTGCATCCCTGGGAAATCCCCACAATACTTGAATATGTTCCATGGGGCAGCTTCTGCTCCATCAGCCAGTCCTCAGAGCAAGCTGCTCTTGGCCACGTGATCACAGTCCAGGCAACTCCCATGGCCACTCCTGTTCTCTCTGCTTCTCCATCTTGCTGCTCTGTCTCCCTCATGGTTCTTCTCTGACCACCTCTTTCCTGCACAGCTCAGGCTGTGAGCAACTTTATTAACAAATCAAGAATAATTGGGGGGTGGTTGTGGCAACTTTTACACAACATCATTTTGGGTATGTAAGAATCTGCTCCTGAGCTGCAAGCAGACCTTGGAGGCAGGTAATTAACATCTGAATACATAGCAGCTGCTCCGGATCAACCCAAGCAAAAGACACAGTAAAACGTGTGTGAATGGAGAGGGAAAAATCTAAAATTCTATAACCAGCAAATATATGGTTTAAAAGTAAAGACCACTTGTACTTTTTTTTTCAAACACACAAAAATGAAAGGAATTAGCTGAGTGTGGCAGCTTACCTCTGTAGTCATCCTGGGCCTCAGGACTCCAGTGTGAATAGAGTCTTTGAGGTCTAGTATTCCCAGAATGCTCCATGGAATGAAAGAAGACACTTCCCAAATGTCCAAAGCATGGGTGTAGAATACAGGAGCCTCAGAATCTCATCTGATGTACTGGAGGGGCACACTGGTTAACCCCACATCCACTGAGCCCCATAGACCCTGAGTTCCCCATTTGTGCCTCATTTACACTTTGGGAGACCTTGGCCTGGGGTCCCCACATGCCCAGGGGTTCTGTAATGGTTAGTCCTCATTGTCAATTTCTCTGGATCAGAGGCACCCAGGAAACAGACTACTGTGCGGATTTATAAAAGTGCAGAGAGACTTAACTGAGGATGGAAGAACTCGCCCTGATTATAGGGGATGGAATCTTATATTCGGGGGGGGGGGGGAAGGGTGTCTGACAGAATAAAAAGGAAGAGGTGGGAGATGGAGAGATGGCTCATCAAGTAAGAATTTGTATTGCTCTTGTAGAGGACCTGAGTTCAGTTCCCAACACTCACACTGGGTCTTGCACAGCCACCACCTTCCAGCTTCAGGGAATACTTCACTCTTACCTGGCTTCTGGGGGAAACTCCACTCACATGTCCAGACTCAAACTGCATACCTGTCATTACAAAATTAAATCTTTTTTAAATGGAGAAGGTGGCTGAGCATTTGCTTCTCTCTGCTTCCTAACTATACGGACACAATATAACCAGCTGCCTCAGGCTCTTGCTATGGTGGACTGTATCTCTTCTTAGCTTCTTCCTTAAATTGCTTCTTGTCAACTGGCCATGGTGGTGCATGCCTGTAATGCCAGCACTTGAGAGGCCGAGGCAGGTGGCTCTCCGGGAGTTTGAGGCCAGGCTGGTCTACAGAGCAAGTTCCAGGACAGCCAGGGCTACAGAGAGAAGCGGCACAAACAAACAAACAAACAAAAAGATGCTTCTTGTCAGACACTTGACACAGAATCAAGAAAAGTAAGTAATTCAGGTCTGTGTACAGGCTTTGGGAAACGCTGTGCCCATGACAGTTTTCTTTAAAGGACGTGTTCCAAGGTTGTGACCAATGATTTTAGAAAATTTCCATACTTGTCAGCATAGTGAAGTCAAGTGATCAAACATTGTGTGTATACATCAAGTTTGAATGTAGACTCTGGTGCACTATATACTCTATCTGGGTTTATACATATGTAACATAATGGAGTCTGTATGTCTATATCAAACCTACATTTTTTTTTCAAACCTATCTTTTTAAAAGCCCAACTGGCTAAAGAGTTCTTTCGTTTCAGCACACATTGATTGATTAGAATCAGTTGAACAGCACAATGAAAACTGCCTGCTTGAAAAAAAACCACTTCACTGTTGTGAAACTTTGATTGTGAGGCTTGATGCGGCTCAGGTGCACAGATCAGCATCTGCCTGGGTCTGCAGCAGGGAAGCACAGGTGACTGCTGTTTTCTAGGGCAGAATTTTAGAGCCCTAGAAATCATTTGTCTTCAGAGAAGAAACACCTTGGTCTTTCTCCGAAGAGAAGTTGATTGTTCTGAAACATCAAAGACAGAACACTCCTGCCCCCTGGTCCTCGTTGACCCACGATTATCAATTGACCTTATTTAAAACGTAGCCACGCATACAGATAGGCAGAGATCAGAGTCACGGTGAGTGTATGGCCAAATGCGGAGAGGGAAGGGATTCTCAGTGAAGGCTCACTGAACTTCTGGCCAGGAACAAAGGGGGTTTTTTAGTTCATGGGTTTCAAAAGTAATTAGAGCCAACATTGTAAAACTAAAGAGTGTTGTGTAACAATTAAGATGTAATTTGTGTCTGTGTGTGTGTGTGCGCGCGCGCACACGCGCGCATGTGGAAGCCAGTACTGGTATTGCATGTATATGCCAATATACCCAGCCTTTAAAAAAAAACAAAAAACCCTCATGAGTTCTAGATCAATTCATGTTTTAAAAGTACTTTACTGAGCCATATCCCTACTCTTCCTTTTATTTATTATTTTGAGATGGGTATCATGTATTCTATGTTGGCTTTGAACCTACAATGTAGCCAAGGATGACCTTGAACTGAGGAACTTTAAGCCTTCACCTCCTAAGTCCTTTGAGTACAGGTATGTGCCACCAAACCCAGTTTATATGATGTTGGGGACTGAACTTAGACCAGTGGTGGGAATCAAACCCTCGGCTTTGTGCATGGTAAACAAAACTCTTACCCATCAAGCCATATCCTCGGTACTGCTCTTTGACCCTGTTTTTCATTTTTAGTAGACTTATTTACAGGGCACATGTGGAGGTCAGAGGACAACTTTCAGGTGTTGGCTCTCTTCCTCCACCGGTGATGCAGGTCCTGAGGCCTGAACTCAGGTCCTCAGGCCTGACAGCAAGGGCCTCTACCCACTGAGACATCTTGTTACCCTTTATTTTTCTTTTTTTCCTTCTCCTCTCTCTCTCTCACCCTCTCTTATTCCTCGCTCCCTCCCTCTCTTCCTTTCTTCTTTCCTTGATTCCTTCCTTTTTGAGACAGATATCACTATATAGCCCTGGCTAGACTAGAATTCACTATATAAACCAGGCTGGCCTGGAACTCACACAGATCCACCTGAATGCTGGGATTAAAGGCACAAACCACCCCAGCCGGATTCCTTTCCATGTTTTGAGTCAGTGTTTCACTTTGTAGTCTGGGGTGACCCTGAACTTTTAGTAATCCTTCTGGCCCTGCCTCCCGAATTCTGGGATTGCAAGCGTGGAGGACAATGCCCAGCTAAGAGTTCTGCTTCTAAACCTATGCCTAGCCACCGGGCCTCTCAGTGGAGGCTTGCTCCAAGAGAAGGTAAACTGCTGGGGACGCCCTAAGGTCTGCTCTCTGGGGGCTGGGAACTGGGGAACTGGGGGCCAGTGCTAATGTGACATGGGCTAGTTAAGTCACTCAGTGTTCCTTTGCGGGAGAGGGCCTGTGTCCATTCCTTTATGGGACATTGACTAGGTTCAGGGACATTTCTGTCAGGCTCCCTGAATGACTTCTGGGAATCTGCGTGTGGGTGGGTTTCGGGTTCTTTTGAGCCTGGAATGGATTTTCCTGCTCAGTTCCAGCACTGCCCTGGGCTTTGCAGTCAGAGAAGCCTGGAGTGTGCTAGTCAGCTTCTTTCCTCACCTCCCCCTCCCCCTCCCCCATAGCAGTTTACACTGGACTTCCGTCCTCTCATCAGGCTCATATTACTCAATGTTTACAGGATTTTCTGTGCTATGATGTGCTAGCTGTGCAAAGTGCTGGGAACTGAAGCAAAACCGGGTCTTCCGGAACAGTTTGTCATCTAACTGGAAATTAGAAATATGTCCACCAGGTGGCGCTCAAGAAAAGCCAATGTAACTTTTTTTTTTTTAAATATAAAGATGTATTTATTTTATTTTATGTGTAAGAAGAGGGCGTTAAAACCCCTGTAACTGGAATTGCAGATGGTTGTGAACCACCATGTGGGTACTGGAATTCAATCTGAGTCTGCTGGAAGAGCAGCCAGTGTTCTTAACTGCTGACCCACAATTTAAAATAAAAAGCAGTTTTAGCCATGTGGAAGGACAAAGAGCACTGTGACTTCTGCTTCACATGTAGTTTCCCGTTCTATCAGCTGTTTTAACTGCTCACTTTCCAGAGCCCAGTGGGTATCTCAAGACAGAAACAGAAACCTCACCCCCTCTAAGCCACACACCCATTTGCTAATTATGAGTGTTACATTTTATAGAATGGAATGTACAAAGTGTGGTGTGCCCTCAGGAGGAAATTCCTGTTTGGATAGATGGCTGGTTCTAGCTCATTGCCACTATGGCACCCTTCAAAGACACACATCTCTCCTCTTCCAGCTGTGCTTTCCCTCTCTGCTCAGTCACTGTGTAATTTGATTAAATATATCGATTTAATGTCATAATTTTCCTGTCATAAGGGAGAGGCCATGATCCTGGAGATGCTAGGAAAACAGGATGCGGGCGGAGGAAACCTGAAGTCAAGCAGTGGAGCATGTCAGGACTCTGCCATATGGACTGCAGGTGACTGAGCTGCAGGGGCCGCATAAGGACCCTTGGAGGGTGTGTGGTGACACCATGTGCCCTGGATGCTGGACACAGAACTGCAGAATCTTGTGTCCACCTTGCTGGGTTTCAGTCTTTGTTTGATCCAGTCTTCTTTGCTATTTTCCTGGTCCTTATTGTTTATTATAATTATTATTAGCAGTATGTGAGAGATGTGTGTGTATGTAAGCACATGTGCTGCACACGTAGCTCTCAGAATCCATTCTTTACTTCCAGCTTTCACTGTGGGATCCAGAGATCCAACTCAGGCCTTCAGATTTGTGGGCAAATGCTATTATCCATTGGTATCTGATGGTCCAGATGTGATTGTTTTCTCTTCTTTTCTTTCATAATCTTCCCTTTCCTCCTCCTCCTCTTCTTTTTCTGGATTTTGTGTGCCCATGGAACAGCTTTGGACACCAAGCCAGGCAACAGGCTAGGATGACTAACGGACTATCATCTGCTTTGCCTCTAACTGACAGAACACCACCACCACGGGGTCTCCTTGCCCACTGCCAAGGGGTGGGTGTGATTTCTTTTCAACTTGAGAATTCTTTTCACCACTTATGGATTTTCTTTTGTGTGTGTGTTACTTTGTGGTATGTACATATGTGTATGTGTGCATATTCATGTGCAGGGACACGTGCACATGTAGCCAGTGGTTGTCAGATGTCTCCCTTTGTCACTCTCCACCTTATCCACTGAGGCAGGAATCTCACTTGGGCCCAGAGCTCACCAACTGGGCTAGTCTAGCCATCCAGCTTTCTGGGGAATGAGGTCCCCTGTCTCCCTATTCTGAGCATTGGAGTTACAGGCAGTCCTACCATACTCACTGGAAAATTTTACATGGGTCCTGGAGATATTAACTCTGCTTCTCATGATTTCAGGGCAAATGGTTTGCCCACAGAGTTATCTACACAGTTCTGCTTCAGAAAAAATCCTGAGATGGGTGAGCCTGTGGCTCAGCAGTCGAACATTTGCCAAGCATGCAGAAGGTCCTGAGTTTGATCCTTCATACCACAAAACCAAGCAAAAATTCTAGTATTATCTGGGTGTAGGGGCTGATAGGTTAATATAAGTTAGATTTAGTGA
>CAJQZJ010016855.1:3368207-3445930 GCA_907164525.1 Lophiomys imhausi | reverse complement strand
GTAATAAATAAGTGTTAAATAATAACTTAAAAGTTCGGTTTCATCTGGGTATGGTGGCACATGTCCGTAATCCCAGAACTCAGCAGATTGAGGCAAGAGGGTCACAATTTGAAGGGCAGCCTAAGCTATACAGTGAGACCCCATGTTGTGTAGCTACTTCCTTGGAACTGAAGTGTCCTTTCTGGAGGGAGGAGGGAGACTCATGGAACCCATCTCCCATATTCTATAAGCAATGAGCACTTCTGAGGAAGAGGAAAAAGGACTCTTTGGTGCCTGCCTGCGAGTTGGGGAGGGGGATCAGAGGTTGTCATCACTTTCTTTAGTGGTGGGCTTTTTGATGATGCAGCTCACTTTGAATCACTGGGTTTTTGTTTTGTTTTTGTTTTTTTTTGTTCTGTCCACACTATCTGGCGTGAATACATGTTTGTTTATGTCCCACTAGGGAAAGTACTGCAGCAGCCACCACTCCTGGCTGCATTGCCTTTACAAGTTTATTGTAATCATAATTGGTTTTGTTCTTTCAGACAGGGAGCAATCGCATGACCTTTCCTTGCCTTGTTCCCCTATAAGGAATAGAAGGTCAGTGCCTCCTTCGCTCCCTCGACTGTATCCAATTTACCTGTCAAATCAGAGGCTAACGTGGAAGATGCTACCTCTTTGTGCTAGTCTGCTGGAATCCCTTTGTTATATGGACAGTTTTTTTCTAGGCAGGTAACTTAGCCTCAGCTAAGTTTCCAGGCATGGCAGGGGCAAGGCCACTGGTACCTCATCAAGAAGGCATGCCTTTCCATACCATGTGGTGAAGTCAGCCATGCTGGGATTACCCTCCTCTTCCATGAATGGGGCACTCTCTGACTGCTGAGCTTATCCTTCGCTTGGACAGTGAAACTTCTCCCAAACCTGTCTGTGTTCAGGAGCCGAGTGTAGGGTGCTTCTCCTGGGGCGATGTAAGCAACCACTAGACAGGACAGCAAGAACAGTGAAATAAATGATCCAATGTAGCTCGACCGCCAAGGCAGTGTTGTTTATTTGACTTATATAGCATGTTGTCCAGCCTGGCCTCGAACTCACTCTGTAGAGGAGGGCGACCTGGAACTCCTGGGTCTCCTGCTTCCACTTCCCAAGTACTGGGTTTATGTAACAGTAAATTTTTTATTTATCACACATATATTTATCAATACTTAACAATTACCTAACAATTGTCTATAAAATTACTAAATCCTAAACCCAAACCCTAACTCTGAAACCTAACACCTAAAACTTCTTAGTATCTATAATACAAACATTTAACATTAACCTAAGGTTTCTCAAAAGGATATTTTTCTCTGAGTGTGGGTACTGATGGATGGCTGGTTTTCATAAAATTTTTCAGTTTTAAAGTCTGAATTTTGTTCGTTCCTTTGTGGTCTTAAGACCAATTAACAGATGAAAGTTTCCCAGGCGGCTCACCTATTCAGATGCTTATGGCCTGCAAAGGCCCAAAGTCCAGGAGATCCATCTCTGAGCACTCCCGAATCTCAGGGAGAATCTGTCTCCTCTCCAGACCCTTTTCGGGGTCAATATCAGAGGGTGAAACTTTCCCATGAGATTGTGATGCATGTTTTTCTGCCGGTCGAGGAAAATGTTGAGTGAGTCAGGAACAGGAGAGAGCCAGCCCAGCATCCAAGTGAATCCTGCCTTATTATCTTCACCTGTTGGCAGAAGCTTTTGTACACTTTTCAAGTTAGGTCCCTGGGCTCAGTCTTTTTCAAAAAAGCTTTTTGCAGAGGGGCGTGAATTCACAAGCAGTCCGCAGATGTGGGCAGATGCCTCAGGGAATGTCATTCAGATACTTTTCACAGAGAGCTGTGAAATGACAGGAGACCTCCAGAGGGTGGGCACCTCAGGGGGCATGTCCTGCCCCTAGCCCTAAGATCAAAGAGGTCCTTGTCCTTGGTGAGTTCCCAAGGACATGTCACTTCGGATGTAAGTCTTTTATCTTAGAAGTCCAGCCTTATTCCAAGTTCCCTATGCTATATATGCTGACACTAAACCTACTACAGGTTTACAGGTGTATACCATCATGCTTAGGTTAGGAAGTGTTCTCATATGAAATCTTTTATTTCCTTCTTTTCTGTTTTTGAATTTCTTTAAAAATATCTTATTTTTTTACTATTATGTGCATGATGTGTGTATGAGCACATGTGTCACAGCATGTGTGTGTGGAGGTCAGAAGACAACCTTGTGCAATCAGCCAATTCTTTTCTTCAACCTTTACTTGCACCCCAGGGATTGAACTCAGGTAGACAGGCTTGTGTGGAAGCACTTTTAATCCCTGAGCCATCTGTCATCTGGTTAGTGTTTCTCTCTGCTCCCCTCCCCTCCTCTCCCCTCCCTATCTCCTCTGTGTCCCAAACTGTCCTGGCGCTCATAGAAATTCTCCCTTAGTCTTCCAAGCAGACACATGCCCATTACGCTAAATAGAAATGAATAATCTGCAAGCCAGATCTCTTACAAACACATTCAACATCCTCAGAAAGACAGAAGCTATTCCTGTTAGTCAGCCTTCTGTGACTGTGACAAAACCCTAAGAAAATCAACTGGAAGGAGGAAGTATTGATTTTGTCTCCTCCTTTCAGTCCCTTGGCTCTAATGTAAAGAAAGAGGCAGTGACTGCGATGGGGCCAGGTAGCATACACAGGTTAGGGTGGGGCGCGATCCCATCATTCTCTTCAAGGCCACACCCCAATGACCTACTTTCTGCTATGAGGTTCACATCTCCTGAAATTTTCACCATTCCCCAATAGTGCAGCCAACTGGGGACAAGGCTCTCAGCTGTGATCACTTCATGGATATTTAAGAGCCAAGTTATAACAGCATCCAAATCTCGATCTCAAGGACTCCAGTAGGTTACATTCAAGAAAAAAAAATCAATACTTAGGATCCAGAAAATCTGCTTGTTCTGAGAACAGAACTAAACATTTGGGGGCTGGTAAAGAATCTCAGTTAAGGTCTGGGTGCTAAGGCCGACTGAGTTCAATCCCCAGGACGCATGTGGTAAAAGAACAACTGACTCCCACACGATGCTCTCTGGCCTCCACACAGGTGCTTATGGCACACACAGACCTTCCCACAGCAGAGAAGGACCGAATTTTACAAAAATCCATGTAGTGGGAAGTCCATGGCAGTACTTGACCTAGGGAAGTCCAAACTGAAAATAACACAAATGATCACCAGAAACAGAATGCATGAGTAAATTCCACATGTTTCTAACAGATCCCGTTCAGTAGTGAAAATATGAATTGTAGCCTAATCTCAGGACATGGGTGACTCTCATACACATAACACTGAGTCAAAGAAGGAAAACAAAGAATCACATAGGTTGCCATTTATCTAAAGCTCATGAACAGACAATGCCAGCCTGTGTGAAGTTCTGTGAGGACGATGATGAACCCTGGGTGGCCCTCTGGGATGATGTTGAAGTTCTATTTCCTAATTCGGATTTGGGGTTATGCAGATATTTTCTTGGAAAACTCACTGAGCCATGACCCATGGTCAGGCCATTTTTTTCTTCAAGTACTTGTACTTGATACCAAGTTTGTTTTTATAAGAGCTTAGTGTGATTATAGTTTGTATGTCTCAAGCTTTGCTAGGCATTTATGCATAATGATAGCCCAAGGTTGTGTTTATAATAATAATAACCCTCTTCTCCAGCCTTCACACTTATAACTACTAGGCTTTTGTTATTTTCCTTTAGTGTTTGCTTCTCTAAGTAATTCTGGAAACTTCCAGAGATGTATAACTTTAGTGGAAACACTAGTTCTTTGCCTGGTTTTTCTCTGAGATTCCTGGAAGTTGGGCCATAGCCTCATAGTAACCAGAGATGCTGTTGCCTCTCCCCTTCTCTGCCCACTATCATGTTTAGCATCTCTAGTTACTGGTTGGCTTCTGCTTTCCTTCTCTGAACTCTTTCTCTCCATCTTCTGTGAGCCTTGGCTGTGGCATTCTCATGCTCAAATCTCTCAGGGAGGGTACTGGCAGATGTGTCCCATGAGCCCTTAGATGCAATTCAGACCTTTCACTACACCCTTGCCCTTCTAAGGCTCATGAGTGCCCTGGGCATGATGGGGGACCATATAAAGAGAAAGGAATAAATGCTGGACATTGTGTTGGAACCTCTGATCCCCTGAGATTGTCAAATCTTAACCACTAGACCTAGGAGAGAGATCCCTCGCCCTTTGAACTCCAGACCCGATTGCTCAGTTGATACTACCCAAGGCAAAGTTCTTTCCTCATGGTCATCTCTGAAGTTACGCTTCAGAGTTGAGAGTCCCTGTCATCCTGCCTCTTTCTGGTTTCTCCATTAGATGGCTCTGTGTGCCAACCCATAAAGTAGTCAACTTTTTCCTCCCAGTTTACCCAGGACCTTACCAACTTTGGTATCAAGGTCTCAGTTCTCAGTCTTGGTTGAATCAGGAAGATTTGTAAGTTTACCAATGCAGCTTTTGGTGTCAGGATGGTACCCTATTAGAGATAGCTGAACATTTGCTTAGCTCTCCTGAATCTTCCACTGCACTTGAAGGGCTAATATGCCCACAGCATGTACGAACCCTTCAGAGGATGACATTGATTATGCCCACATGGAAGCCCACTGGCTGGGCCATGACAAGAACACTGAAAAACTGAGAGTTCAAAATAAGCAAACATTGCCAGACTTGGTGGCAATGTAGTTTCAGGCATTCAAGAGACTGAGTCAGGAGAATAGCTGCAAGTTTAGTACCAACATTGGCTTCATATCCAGTAATACCCCAAAAGGGGCTACGCAGCAAGCTCCTGTCTCAAAACAAACAAGCTAACATAGGCCCACACTTTTCAGTTAGCTAAGTCTGGCAGACCTAATCCTTCTTGGCCAGGATATCCTAGCAATGTGCCTAATACATCCCACCCATTCTGACTCACTGGCTTTCCAGATCAGCTAGCTCACTTAGCATATAAGTCAGGCTCTTAGGGAAATCAGCTATATGATAAAGGTCACCCCAGATGGTCATCGAAGGAGGAAGTAGATACTGCTGCTGCTGCCGCAGCCTGAGGGTCCTGGGATTTATCAGGACGGGTCCCAGGGCCAGGAGGAAGGCTCAGTGCTTTTAGAGTAACCACAAATAAGGAGAGAAAGTTCTTATCCGAATGGCCCAGAGGATGAAATACATACAAGCTTGAGCTACCTGGGAGACTTGTCATTTAAGTAAAGTTAAAGAATAATGGAATAAATACCAGTCAGCCCATTTGTCTCAGATGATATATATACACACACTGGTAGCCATGATGATGATGTGAGGAAGTGGTCCTTAGATGAATTTAGCTGAAGAACAGTCTGAATGTGTTTTCACCAAGAATAAGAAAATGAAAGGCTATGTATGGTGGTGCATGCCTATATCCCAGGAATTAGAAGGCTAGTGTTGGGGAGGGGGGTGGTCACAGGCTCAAGGTCAACCTGAACTATGTAGTGAGAGACTCTGTTTCACAAACAAAGTATCAAAAAAGGAGGGAGGGGAGGATGAAGAGAGCAAGAGAGATTCTACTAAGACACTGCTGTGTTAAATGTTTTCAAGCAAGCTTAAGTGCTGAAACCCGTGCTTAGTTTTGGAGATGGAGTCTTGCTATGCAGTCCAGGCTGACCTCCAATTCGAGATACTTCTTCCATAGCTGCCCAGGTAGCTGGGATTACAGGTGTGAACAACCGTATGCAACTGAAACTAGATT
Source organism: Lophiomys imhausi (assembly GCA_907164525.1). Classification (NCBI taxonomy): domain Eukaryota; kingdom Metazoa; phylum Chordata; class Mammalia; order Rodentia; family Muridae; genus Lophiomys; species Lophiomys imhausi. The sequence continues at coordinate 3,440,191 of CAJQZJ010016855.1, read as the reverse complement.
TCTGAATAGTGACACAAAGGAAGCTACAAACAGAACTGAGAACGCCCACATATCTTCGGTAGAGGGCTCCCTGTCACTACAGTTCCCATACACAGTTCCATCCCATATCCAGCAATGGGAACTCAGGCACTTTTTTTTTTCCTCCCTGACTCTTAAGGGAAAGAGACTGGATGATGGGTACAGCTTCCTGTCTTCTCAACCCAGAACTGGATGTGCTTCTCATTTGGGACTGTAACCAAGGAATGTCTCTTTTCTTTATATTGCTTGTAAATAGTGGCCTTAAGAACTGCCTGAACTCTTGGTTCTGAAGTCCATCTTAGGGAGATACTGCTATCTATGGTCAGCAGGACAGAAAAACGAGCAATAAAGCATACTTACACCAATATCATTTACAGCAGTGTAGTAACATGCCACGTGCCATTCTGAGTGGCAAAGTAGTTGGTCTAAGTGGGAATGTGGATCTGTAAATATGATCAAAACTTGAGCCTGTGGATGCCATAGGCCTTGATGGTGAAGGTACTGCTAATTTGAATTACCTTCTAAATAACTATGCTTATCCCCGTAGGTTAGTGCTGCTCTCAGCTTTGGACAGAGAAGCTTCTATTTGAGGTGGGCAGTGGTTACTGCAGAGACTTTTAGCTGGTCAAAGGAGTGAGAATAAGAGGCTGTTGAAACTTCTGGCCTAAAAGGGACATCCATGTCACCCCTTCAAGGCTCGGGGGACATCAAGGGACACAGAGAACGTAACAGTGAGTGAGGGGAAGTCAAGGAATGTTGTGGAATTCTGTTTTCTGCACTATTAAACTTTCAGTAGCTTTGATTATGTGTGCAGGATGTGTACAAGGCTGGGCCCACTGACATCTGTCACGGAAGGGGAGGTGTGAACCAGTGCCTGCCCTTCCCTGAGGATTTATCGATCATTAATGGTTGCAGGGGAGGGAGGGACATTTTCTTCAGTGGTGTAGCCACTGGTAAGGTGCCCAGGCTTCAGCAAATTCTCTCATGCTCCTGTAAGCAAGTCTAATTAAACTCATCAAACTCATTAGGCCATAGCCCCCGATAAAGACATGAAGTAGAAGGGGAACTGGATGGGAAGAAGAAAGGGATAGTAGGAGTGGAAGGACAAGGCAGGATAATGGGAAAGAGTGTGATAAAAATATATGCATATACAAAAATGTCACAATGAAACCCAATTTTGTGTACGTCTATATGTTAATAAAAATCTTTAAAAATGTTGCAATTGCTAATTAAATTCTTTCTTTCTTTTTCTGAGACAGGTTTTTACTATGTAGCCCTGCTTTCTCTGGAATGTACTACATAGACCAGGTTGGTCTTGTGGTCATAGAGATGCATCTGCCTCTCCCTCTAGGGTCCTGGAATTAAAGATGTGCACCACTAGGCCCATCTTCAGTTATGTTTTGTAGTAACTGCTTTTTCAGTATTATCTCACTAAATCTTTTATTTATTTGTTTATTTATTTAGAAATACATTTATTTTCTTTCTTTTTTTTACATCCCAACCCCAGTCTCCCCTCCCTCCTCTCCTTCCAGATCCTCTCCTCTACCTCCCTTCTGGTCCCCCAATCCACTCTGTCTCCATTTCTTTTCAGAAAAAGGCTCACTTAATCTTTTATAACAGAGGTTGACAAACTATGATTCGAAGATGAAATTCAGATAGCTGGCCTGTTCTGCAAATAAAGTTTTATTAGAATACAGCTGTGCTCGTTTGTTTACATATTGCTGATGTGCTTCCTCCGTGCACCAGAAGAAAACTGTGACCTACAGAAAAGAATATATATACAGTCTGGACCGTCAAAACAAAGCTGGCACATTCCTGCTCCAGAACCACATGTGGTGGGAACTGCTCACATTTCACTTGTGGATAAACTGAAACAGAAATTAAACAAGGACCCGAAGTCACCGTGCTAGAGCTGGGATTTGGTCTGAAGTTCTCCTTCTTTCCAAAGCCCTTGCTCTTTCTGCATGGCTTGCACAACAGCCTCCAGAGTCGTCTCTACCTGGGGTAGAGGACTGTCACTCTTATTTACTGTAATGAAATCAAATGGCCATGCATTGTCTTTACCCTTTGCTTCAACTGTAGACAGACTGCTGTCCAAAAATGACAAAACTTGGAAGCAGGTAAGTCGACAGCCTAGCTCTGCCAAGACAGGGTAGGCAAGTCCTTCATAATTCCTGCTCTACAATCAATGTCTGTCAGAGAAACGGGGCCAAATGACTGAAGATTGATGCTGTAGTGTATGGAGAGAAAATGGGAACTGTCCAGGCAGCCACTGTCCAGGTATGTCATTTCTTAGTTTTGGAAGCTGCAGGCCTGCACTTCCTATATAATCAGATATATTTATCCCTCTCAGGTCTCTGAGGTGGTTGAAGAATAGATAGCTAGAGTCTCATAGTTAAATTTTGAGTTGTTTAGGAATCAAGAGGGTGTTCTGGATCTAAGAAGATATTTTTAAAATTGTGAGGCAAGTTAGTAAGAAAGCTGAGTTAGATATAGAACTTTAAACTCATGGAGATGGTTAGATAGTAGAATGTTAAAGTCAGGTGCCAAATATATATGGACTGGACATTGGGAATGTATACTAAGCCATATAACTCTTATAATTGTTGCCAATTTATTTCTGTTGTTTTGTATTGTATTTATAGTTATAAGAGAAAGAACCATTTGTTGGACTGAAAGGGAGAACTGTTGGGGGGAAAAGAAATACCTTAAACTAAAAAAAAAAGGGAAGAGGATGGGGGGTTGAGGGGGAGGAGGGTGGAAGGGTGGGACTGGAGGGGGGAGTAGGGAGGGGGCTGTGATTGAGATGTAACTTGAAGAAATAAAAAATAAATTATTAAAAAAAAAAAAGAATCTGCACCGTGTGATCTTGGCTCGCCCTTCCTGGTTCACCTACCCAGCCTAGTAATGGTCCAGCTGGTGATTTCTCTATCTCCAAACACCTGTTTCCTGATTCCACTACTCCCAGATAAAGACCTCGTCTAGTCTTCAGAAGCTGTCTTCTCCACGGTGACCCCAGGGCTCCCAGCATTCTTTCTTGGTCTCGTACAAACACACAGTTGCATGCTGCTTCGGCTCATCTTCTGACGCGCATGTTTTATTTTCTGGAATCAGCTGGGAATTTTCTGCCAGGGAGGAGGGTACACATCTACATTCTACACCAGTAAGGATTCAACATCTGCACTGGACCAGTAAGGCTTCAACGTGTGCACTGGGCTATGTAACTGACAGTTGATGAAACTGATGGATATTCCTCTCCGATTGCTCTTCCACACAGCTTCAGGGTCAAAGTTCAATGTTCACATCTGGGTGTGGGGTGAAAAGCATGGCACAACGAAGAAAACGGAGGGGCCAGATGAAACAGAGTAAGCCTCGCGCCGCCACTTTTGGCTGCTTAGCCCACAGGCTTTAACAACGCCAGAGTTGTCTTTCTTTTCTGTCCTGTGAGCTGATGGCGTCTCTCCCAGGACAGCAACATAAGATGTGTGTCAGACCTCTCTCAGTTGATTATTAGCTCAGGTTACTAACCCTCTCTGGTCTCCACTGTGCTCAAAAAACAGAGTAGGGACTGCTGGATTCGATGGTGGGGAGAGTAAATTAGGCAGTAAAAGTTAGTGGGGGGGGGGAGTGTCAAGAGAGTTTAATATGAAATTCATTGTGTGCATAATTATATACGTTAAATAAAACCATCTAAAATGTTTCAATGGCTGTTTAATTTTGTTTTTGTTTTTGGAGACAGAGTTTAATTGTGTAATAGCCCCAGCTGTCCTGGACTTGCTTTGTAGATCAGGCGGACTTCAAACTCACAGAGATCCACCTGCCTCTGCCTTCTGAGTGCTAGGATTAAAGGTGTGAACCAGCCATTTATTTGTTTGTTTGTTTGTTTATTTATATATTTATTCTCTCACTAAGTAATCCTGCCTGGGTTGGAACTCACTACATAGACTAGACTGGCCTTGAAGGGGGTTGGAGGAGCTTCAAGCCAAATCCCTCTCTTCTGCCCCTGGGGTGCTGGATCGATAGATTTATTTAACTTTTAGCAGAGACTGTGGAACATATGAAGCCCTTCACAGTTACTCGACACTATTTTCCTGAAGCCTTGTCCCTAGACAGATGCCAGGACTAGCCATTAAGGGAAGGTGGATTTGGACCCTGCCCAGCTATGGCTGTGCATTAACCCTCTTGCCTGGCTGTGCCACCAGACAGCATGACTACAAAGGGGCCCATCGGGAGCTGAGGGCTCACCAGGAAAGTCCATGGTGAATCCCCTGCCCACAGCACCTGAACTTTAATACCTGTATTTCAATGGGGACACGGGAAGCACAGAACCAGGTATCTCGTCTCCTCCCCTTCTTTCCAAATACTACTTATGGCAGATAGGGGATTCCAGACTGGAGAGAGAGTTAAGAAATATCACACAGCCTGGTCTGCTAACAAAGTGCCCCAGGGTTTTTGAGTAAGGTTGACTGACAACACATTCCTCCACCTGCCACCTTGTAGACAGCCCAGCACTTCTGGTTTCTCAGAGGCTTCATATGAGCCTAACCCCCTTATGCCTTTCTTTTAGTTAAAAAAAAATATATATATATACACACATATATGCATATATATACAAATTTATATATATAAACTTATCACACATTTTAAAACATGATCTGCTTTCAAAGTGAGAGAGTTAACGTATAACACAGTTAAGCAAACCACTGAAATCCCAGGACCCTCAACAGTTCAACCCAGGGGCCAGTAAACTGTGCTGTCATGGTCCCTGGCCAACTGCTTTTGTAAACAATGCTTTACTGAAACATAATCATGTTGAGAATTTTCTTATTGTCTTCTCTACTTCTTCCTTACAACATCAGGGTGGAGAAGCTGGCAAGACCACATGACCGCCAAGTCTAAAATATTTACTGCCTGGCCCTTCACAGAAAAAGGTTGCTACCTCCAGGTCCACTGTGGTCCACTAAATGTTAGTGGTCACGGTACATTCCCGTCGTCACAACTGCTGTGGCCAGGAATGCATACGCTCGAGTTCCAGGCTCAGAAACCGAGAACAGTGCAGGACGAGGAATGAGTGTTGATGTGGCAGCATGCAGGTAAAGAAACTACAGGAATTGACCACAGGGTCATTTCATCTTCTCTGTCATCTCTCTTTGTCATACTTTGCCAGACACCTTTCAAGAAACTCATTTGAAACTTCATTCTTTGTAGTGGTCTCATCCTGTGATGAGATCCCAACATGGCACAAAGTTTTTTTCCCAGTTTCTAGTCTCTTCACATGGAGGAGATCCAAATATTACAACAGCTGTGACCAAAGGCAGAATATTAACCACCTGCCTCTTCATTCACTGTTGCTATATTCCTTTCTCAAAACTAAAAAAAGTCTTCCACAGATGTAGTAACTTCTATCTACATTTAATGAGTAACCAGGTTGACTGGTTCCTTTTTCAGTTGACCATTGAAATTGTTAAGCTGGTTTGTTTAACAATAAACATAAATAAAACCTCACAGCAAAAAGAAAGAAAGAAAGAAAGAAATGGCCATTGAAAACATTTTGGTGTGACCAAGAACTGATACAACTCCTGGGACAGAAGTGCTCACTGCATGGGCCTGACTGGCCTCAGCAACCATATAACTAACAAAAATGTTAGTAATGAAAACAACTGTTAAAGAACACAATGGCAATGGTTAATGTGTGTCCGGAAACTGCCTACAGAAACAAATTCATAGAGTGATCCCTGAGTTAGGTAAGCACAATTTATTAAGTAAGAAAGCTGATGTTGTTAAAGCCGTGGATAAGAAAGGATTTCTGGTTGAGAACAGTCAGAACTGAGGGCAGCTGGGACACCTATAAGAGGACTGGGTAAGGCTGTGTGGTTGGAGATCAGGGCCAGGAAGAGGTTTGCTGAAGGGGAAGGGAAGGAGGTTCCCAGAGGCCAAGTTCCGAAGGCTTTTGAGTATCACAGACTAGAGAGTCCTTGTTTTAGTTTTTTTTGTATTTATATTTGTGTGTGTGTGTGTGTGTGTGTGTGTGTGTGTGTGTGTGTGTGTGTATACAACTGTGGAAGTTAAAGGACAACTCATAAATTTGTTTTCTCCTTCCACCATATTGAACTGTGTTTAGTAGGATTGGCCCTTTATCCACTGGGCCATCTCACCAGTCCTGGAACATACATATTCTTCCACATACTTGGAAACTACTCTGTTACCAAGCAGAGTGGAAAGGGCAGGCAGAGGACAAGCCCTGGAAAACATCCCTGTACCACAGATTCCCATTCACATGGAAGTTGAAACAGTTGGAACTCATAGAAGAGTGGACAGTTGTCCCTAGTCCAGTGGTTCTCAACCTTTATAATTTATGACCCTTTAATATAGTTGCTCATGTTTTGGTGACCCCAAACATAAAATTATTTTTGTTGCTACTTTATAACTGTAATTTTGTGACTGTTATGAATTCTAATGTAAATATATGATATGCAGGATATCTTATATGTGACCCCTGTAAAAAGGTCATTCAGACCCCAAAAGAATCGAGACTGGAAGCATATAGAGGGAGGTGAGATAACAAGTACCAAAGCACACTCCCATAGGAAGAGTGAATTCTATGGTACAACAAAGCAATTATAGTTTGTGTTATATGTTAATTTATTTGTGCTATCTATTTACTTGCTTTTTTTGTCCTCCTATGATTTGTTTTGTTTTTCAAGACATGGTTTCTCTATGTATCCATAGCTGTCCTGGATGCACCTTGTAGACCAGGATAGCCTTGAACTCAAAGAGATCCGCCTGCCTCTGCCTCCTGAGTGGAGGGATTAAAGATGTGCCCCACCATGCCTGGCAATTACAGACAGCTGTGAAATTGCACTGCTATGTGGGTGCTGGGATTTGAACCCAGGTCCTTTGGAAGAGCAGCCAGTGATCTTAATCACTGCGCCATCTCTCCAGCCCCTATTCATTGTGTTTGTTTACTTATCTATTTGGACAGTGGGATGGTGGTGAGCAGGGCCTCATGTATCCTAGGCTAACTTCAAAACTTGCTCTATAGCTAACGAGGACTATGAGTTCCTGACTTCTTGCCTCTATTTCCCAAGTATTGAGGTTACATATCTGACTTCATGACAGTTTATTATGTATTCTGTAAGGAGCTAAAAGGGAGGAGTTTTGAAGGCTTCAGACACATGCCCGACTTTTCACAATTTATTGTATATTACAATACAAGAATTTACAAGACTAGGTTTTGAAGTCTTCAAAGACAAAGGAAATGTTGCAGGAGATGAAAATGCCAATTATAACTGATTTGTGCATCAGAACTTTTATGCAAGTGTTGAATTGTCATGCTATATATAGCATGTAAACATGTATAATTATGTTTCCATCAGAAATAAAATGAAATGATCCCTGTATAAGAGACCTTTGAGTCTAGTTGGGAAGATAGAAGCAGAAAATTGCAGAAAACATCTCATTAAGTGGCGAAAAGAGGATAAAATAAAACACACGTGGTATGTGGCACAGACTGTGCACACTACAGGCATCCATAGGGGTTTGAAGTCTTTTGTAAAATGAGCATGGATGTAGAAGGGGCAGAAAACATGAAGCCTCCACACAGTAAAGAATGGAGACTCAGCCAGTGACAGATGCCTCAGGAGCCAGAGCTAGACCCTGGCTCTTCAAATCAATATCCTTAAATACAAAGGGGTGGGGATACTGATAATTGGTTCCATCAATAAAAGCAAAGTTCCCCTTTATGCTCTCATACGAGCTTTTCATAAGCACTAAGTATAGCATAGTATTTTATTTCCTTGGTATTTTCTCCTGTTTCACAGTTTATCCAGCACTTGTAGCTGGAAAGCATTAGTTACTCCTATTCACCCAGAGAAGAGATAACCTACTTGTATATAGATATAGTTCAAGATATGTTTTCTAAAGAAAAAAGAGGATCCTTCAAAAGTCACTGGAAGAACAGGAAGACTAGTGCTGTGAATACCGATGTGGTTGTTTGAATGAGGATGGTCCACATTGGTTCATATGTTTGAATCTTTGGTCTGCAGTTAGTGGAAATGTTTGGAAAGGATTAGGAGGTGTGGCCTTGTTGGAGGAAGTGAGTCATTGAGGGTAGACTTCAAGGTTTTAAAAGCCCATGCCAGGCCCAGTCTCTATCTCTCTGCCTCCAACTTGTTATTAAGATGTAAGCTCTTAGCTACTGCTCCAATACCATTCCTGCCTGCCTGCTGCCACACTCACCACAATGATGTTAGTGGACTTTCCCTCTGAAATTATAAGTAAGTCATCATTTAGATGCTTTCTTTTATAAGTTGCCTTGGTCATGGTGCTTTGTCACAGCAGGAGAAAAACAACTGAGACAAGTGGCTTCTAGCAACCATTCCATATGCTTTTCATAATTCCTCAATATCAAGGATGTGTTACACATACCATTGGTGTAATAAGTGTCATCTATCTATCTATCTATCTATCTATCCATCCTTTCAGCCATTTATTATTAGTATTTTGAGGCAGGATATTGCTTTGTAGTCCAGGCTGACCTCAAATTTATGATCCATCTGTCTTACTTTTCTGAGTTCAAGAATTATAGGCATGCACCACCATAGAGAGTAAACGCTGGTCAAATACTTGGAAAGTAGAAGCAGGAAGATCAGGCATTCAAGCTCAGCTTTGGCTATACCACTGAGCTCCAGGCTACCCTGGGCTCTATGAGATGCTGACTCAAACAAAACAAAACAAAAAATGGCTGTTTTACATCTTAAGATATTTACACTTGAAAAACAAAAGAAATCAAACAAAGTAATGAATGAATAAAACTAAATTCTTGGAAATCCTGAATTCAAATATTGACTGCCTTTCCATTTATAGTAACATTTTTCCTTAAACCTCAATCCAGATTCTGGAGAGATGACTGCGTGGTTAAGAGCATTTGCTGCTCTTGCAGAGGATATGGGTTCAGTTCCTAGCACCTACATCAGGCTGTTTGCAACTGTCGGTAGCCCCAGTTATAAGGGACTCAATACCCTCTTCTGGTCTCTGTGGGCAGCAGCAGACACAGAAATGCATGCCGGCAAGCACTCATTCATACACATAAAAGAAGAAAGAAATACATCTAAGAATGACTTAGTAGTCACTTGTTAAAGTTATGAGTTAATTTAGGTGTGCCTTAGAAAAGCTATTTGTTTTCTAAGATAGATTCTTGCTATCTATTCAAGATTGGCCTCAAATGTTCATTCACTGGGAAAATCATGAGTTTGCGCTACTTCACAACACCATATCTCAAAAAGCCAACAAAACACTCTACAACTATGAAAGAAAAGAAAAGAAAGACAAAAAAGCCATTCCCTTTTGCTTTGACTCTGCTCCCTCCTTGCCCCACTCCTGCATCTTGGACTCATTTTGCCTTCCATGATGCTTTGCAGTCACTCTATGAGCCAATTTGCTTCTGGGTTCAGGATCATTGCCCATAAAATTCCTTTGTCCCAGAATCACCCCACTCTCTTCCTCTGTACCTAGGTAACAGTCTTCTAGGCTCAGTTTAAAACTTTCTCAGAATGTACTTCCTGGCTCCTACAACTCAGGTGCCTCAGGGACCTTGGATATTGCCCTATGAAAAGTGTCTATGTCAAGTCATTCATCATAGTGGACGGTTGTTAAGGTGAAGGGCTCACCTCACAGTACTCTGTGTCCAAGCCAATGGCAAAGTGACCCAGAGAAGGAAGATAACAATGGGAACTACTACAGGGGGTTCCTGGGGACAGTAAATACCTGAAGGGTTCATATGTCCTAGCACATGGCGCAGAGTGCCATCAAATATTTATGACTATTTATGACAAATATTATGCAAAAGTCATAACTAGTGATAAAATAACATTGCACAGAGAGAGGAGATGAATGGCAGAGGGCTGGGATGCAACTGGATATTAATAGAGTTTTATTTGAAATAGGATCAAATGTTGGTGACACCACTGAAAAAGTTGTGGTCAGGCTGGTGTAAACAACGGAAAACTAACCTGCTGACAGAAGTGATCATTGACACCATTGTCATCAATCTAGACATCATTGTGAGTGTAGACACAACACAAGAAACAGAAAACAAAGTGACTCAACCCCAGGGCCCCTTCAACCTACAGGGCCTGAGTCATTTAACTTGCAGGCTGTCTGACAGCATAGGTTTGTTTGTTTGTTTGTTTGTTTTCCCAGTCAGGGTTTCGTTGCATCACTGCTGTGTCAATTCTTTGCATGTCTTTCCTTAACAAAAAACGTCCTTCCGAGCCCATACTTCTCTAGTCTCCAGCCATTCTGTATATAGAACCACTTTTGCCTCACAGCCTCCCTTACCGGAGATCAGGATTTTGCCGACATGTTATTTGAAATGTCCAGAAAGCCTATTTCCACCCTGTAGCTCATTGTCAGCACTGGGGCAAGCATCTCTGAGAGCTCGCAGTGTCTTCCGCGGCGGCCAATTCCCTGCTCTGCTAACCTAATCTGACAGCACCAAGTGCTCGTGAGATTAGATTATTGTTCTTGCCGGACTGTTCTCAGGCCCCTGCCTTTCATACTGGGGCAATCAAGCACTGCACAGAAAAGAGCAGACATACACTCATGCAGTAAGTGTCTGGTTATTGGATGGATGGACGGGTGCGTGGATGGGATTTCCTGGACCTCCCCTTCACACTCCCATTCTGAACGTTCCTATACTAGTGGTTCTCAACCTTCCTAATGCTGCGACTCTTCAATGCAGTTCTTCATGTTGTGGTGACCCCCCAGCCATAAAATTATTTCCGTCGATACTTCATAACTGTAAGTTTCCTACTGTTGAGCATTAGAATGTAAATATCTGATATGCAGGATATCTGATATGCAGGATATCTGATATGCAACCCCTCTGAAAGGGTCGTTCCACCCACAAAGGGATCATGGCGCAAGGGTTGAGAGCTGTTCTCTTATACAGTGAAAGTTCTTGTGCTATGTTTAAGGTCAGTCTCCAACGCCTACTGATGAGCAACCCTGGGTAAACACATCTTCTTAAAGTCCATCTCTCCTTACTTTAAGAAAACAATCAAGATTGTTTGTGCAGATTAAAATGAGCGAGAGGGTATTTGGCTTATGGTGAATTCCATGCCCATGATTTGGCTTCTGTGAACAAGAGCTGGAGCTCCACACTTCTACTCTTTGTATCTTGAGAATCTTCTCCTGCTGGGGTGTCCTTAGTTTCCAACACCAGCTGAAAAGCAACTAGGACGCTCTTACACTGAGTCACCTCCTGGCAGCAGAGTACTTCATGTTCCTTCATTAAATCAGACACCCATTTGTTTTTAAGATTCAGCCATTGAAATACGTTTAGCCTTGGGAGCATTGAGGTGAGTGGAATCTCTGAGTCTGGGCTTTCCTGTGACTCACAGTTTCCTCCTCTTCCCATCCCTGAGGATTGGAGATCCTAGCTTAGATGAAGCCCACTCAGTGTTGGGCATTTGCTATGAGAAACAATGTAGGCAGGAGGCTATTTTAGGGCAAGCCCTCAATCAGCCAGGCACATCCCAGTGATAAGATTCCTCATGACCACCCCCACCCAATTCCTTTGACCACATGGGAAATACTTTCACTTCCATTTCCCCTAAGTCTCCTCTGGGGAACAAGATGTACTTCAAAAATACGAATATATTAATAAAATATTGACCATTATACTGTGCACTTCAATGATAAGCTTGCTTTGGGGAAGCATATGCAAAAGAGGTTGCCCACAGATGAACACTGAGGTTCCTTGTAACTGCCTATGAAGTGAAGTGATTGCTAGGAGTCAGTCAGCGCTCTAGGGAGTTTATACTTCAAAAGCTGTCTACTGCTGGGTGTAGTGGCACACGCCTTTAATCCCAGCAGAGGCAGAGACAAGTGGATCTCTTTGTGTTCAAGGCCAGCCTGGTCTACAAAGTGAGTCCAGAACAGCCAAGGATAAACAGAGAAACTCTGTCTCGAAAAACAAAACAAAACAAAGAAACAAACAAAAAGAAAAAAACTGACTACTATGTTAAACTCTTGGACAGAAACATGAGTAACACACAGTCTGTAATGTCATTGCGTCAGAATAGATGATAAACAAGGTTTAAGTCATTTCAAATATGAAGAAAACAAAGGGCTAACAAGGAATGGGGGCTGCTGTGTTAGAGTCGCAGACGATCTCAGAGGTGACACTGAGCTTAGTCATTCCCTCCCCTACCACTGAGCTACACTCTCCATCTAGACAGTCCGGTTAGGATGAGGCGGAGCTGCCTATAGGAAGGCTGGCCTGAGGCAGGGTGTGGTGGTGCATGCCTTTAATCCTAGCACTCAGGAGGCAGAGCCAGGAAAATCTCTGAGTTTGAGGTCAGACTGGACTACAAAGAGAGTTCCAGGACAACCAGGGCTGATACACAGAGAAACCCTGTCTCGTACGACCAAAAAGAAAAAAAAAAAGATGAAAAGAAGAAAGAAAGGTTGGTCTGCAGTTGGGAATGCTGACACCAGGCAAAAGAAGGGGAAAGGTCCCAGTGTGTCATGGAGTGCTTACAACTCTCAGGACTTAAGAGAGAAAGGCTAAACGCCTCGAGGAAACAAAGCCTGAGCTGTATGTAACCTAACAACAAAACAAGCCAGTCAAGCTAACAGGAATTTTAAGGCTTAAACATCATTTTCAGGGGCTGGAGATAAGGCTTAGTCGGCAGAGTGCTTTGCATACTCCAGGCTCTGTGTTCAAAAAGACTTTTTTTTCTTCAAGCAAATTAACCAACATAATATTGAAAACACAGCTGTGTTCACCTTACAGCAAGGCCCTGACTGAGGCCATTCCAGTTCTACATGGTGGTCACCTGGAGCCTTCCGGTGCTGACTATGGAAGAATAGCGTGACCACCCCCACCCCCAGGAAAAGTTCCTGATTGATGACTAGTGTTCCTGTAAACCAACCCTTCTGTGCCAACTTGTTCTTTCCTCTCTCTTTTCTGAGGAATATTGCCACACACACACACACACACACACGCACGCACGCACGCACGCACGCACGCACGCACGCACGCACGCATGTACACACAATTCAGACTCTCTGAGGTCATTTGGGACAGTTCCTGTTGATATTAGAGAAAAACAAAATGGCGGGAGAGGAAGATTGATTGATTTGCCTGACTAAAAAGGGAGAAGACAGATTAGGGACAGACATGTTGAACTCAGAGATTTCCATCTTGTCTCTGCTCTTCTTTTCTCTTCTTGACTCAGTACACAGACTAGACTGTCTCACATGTTCAGCTATGTGTTTTGTTTTGTTTTTTAAATAAGAGTGTAAGTGCTCTCATTTTTGAAAAAATGCTTTAGAAATTTTATGAGTATATGTAATGTTTTGCTTCTCTGTATGCATGTGTATCATGTGTGTGCCTAGGTGCCTGCAGAAGCCAGAAGTTGTCAGATTCTTTGGAACTGGACTTACAGGCAGTTGTGAGGCTGGGAACTGAACTTGAGTTCTCTGAAAGAGCAGCCAGTGCTCTTAACCACTTACTCATCTTTCCAATACCCTGTGTTATATTTTTGATTAGCATTTCCAATATACATAACACACACACACACAAGCACACAGAGAGAGACAGAGACAGAGAGAAAGACAAACTCTGGGTACTAATCTCCTGCACTATCCTTCCACATTCAAGCAAAAATTACCTACTCCAAAGAGAGAGTTTTCTAATTTTCCTCCAGTCTTCCTTTCCTGAAGGATTCTTACCACATTCGTGACTGGACTGTGATGGGAACTTCAGACAACCCCTTTCTTGGGATTCATGTCTTCAGCCTCCACTGGCCATTGTGTTTCAGAGTAGAGAACTCATCTGTGCTCTAACCCTTAGCCTTGCCACTCTGTGTCCCAAGGAAAGGCTCAAGCTTGTTTCATTCTCCATTCCTCAGCTGACTAGTCGCCATTTTGGTCTCCACCAGGGATAAGCAGAAATAATTTTCTGGTGGCTAGGAGGACTACGGAGTTGGGTTTTTGATGTAAGACCATGCCCTAGTGACAGCTCTTTTAATTAGGGTAACCCGTTTTAGTAATATCGACTAGGTCTAATTATTATAGCACCCCCCTTCACACTCAGAATTCCCCACTTACATGACAAACTATAGGGTCATCCTATTTAAAAGGGGTTAACTCCTTCTTTTCTCAGGCATGGAAAGCCCAGCAGGAGGAAGTTGATCTAGACCCAGGAATCAGTCTTTCCAGGATTAGTTTTACTTCCCTATCTTTCCTGTCACCGTGCAGGGGACAAAGAATATCTGCTTTCCAACCTGGCTTGGATCGATGTATTTGACAGCTTATCTTAGGTGTTCTGGTGACAGGAAGAAAGGGCACCTTGGAGCCAGGCTGTCACTCTTTCTCTGCTTCTACAGCAGCCAGTTTCACATGCCCCTTTCCTTAGATTCTCTGTAAAACAATCAGTGATCGACTCTTCTGAAATTCCAACATCTGTCTGTCAAGACATCTCAGGCTCCCCTTTCAAATGCTGATTGACACTCTTAGTTCAGTCCCTTGGCCATTGCATCACAAGGAATTCTGATTCCTGACTCTGGCACAGAGGGGACCTTCCTAGTCTCATCTACACCTCAGCCAATTGCTACCATAAACCTCCCATGTCCAGATATCTAGAACTCTTAGCTGCAAGACATAAAACTTAACTCAAAATACCTCGAGCCTTAGAGGAAATGTTTTTGGCTCCTGAAACTAAAAAGCCATGGGTATGTAAGCTTCAGCCACAATCCAACAATGTCACAAAGACTTTCTTGGGTCTTTCTCTCTTTGCTCAGTTTTGCTTCTTTTTGTCATTCTGTCCCTAGTATGGCACTGCAACTGGTACATCTTGGTTACATCCTCCCATTGAAATGGAAGCAGGCAGAGTCTGTCTCTCTCTAAATTGCAGAGATCTGTGGGATTATTTCTCAAGGTGCTATTATCCAGTTAAGGGGGGATGATTATTAGGTTAAGAAAAACAACACATGTCTCCCTTATACTTGAATGCTTCTAAAATGTTAGCACTCTGGCTCCTTTACTCTTGGGTGTTCTCTGTGCAATGACTACAAAAGCAGCCTCCTTGGTGGTATATACAATCTGTTGTTGGAATGTGGGTGGGTGGCTGCCCTAAACAATCTTCAAGACCACCCTTTAAAGGAGATGTGTATGTGTGTCTGATCTCAGGCTGTTTTCAGTCTAGATGCCAGACAGGTATGACAGTTGCCTTGGGAAGCCCCAGGACACAGTGGCCAAGGTTCATGATGGCCATGTCATTGTGAGTGTTGTCACCAGACTGCAAAACAAACAAACAAAAAAAGCACATGACAAAGCCCTATGCATGGGCCATATTCAGATTCTCTGGCCACCAGAAGATTCACACCTCAGAGAAGTGGGGTCTTATCAAGTTTCATGAAGATTAACTTGAGAATATGTTGGTTGACAAGTGGCTTATTCCCAATGGCTACAGAATCAAATATATCCCATTTGCCATCCTTTGAGTAAGTGTCAGGTAAGTGCATTGAAAAGGCGTCTATAGCAACCCTGTCTTTAAACCCTCACCACCAGTAAATCCTATTTCCTGTTCACCAAAAGTAATTATAACAAAAGTGATAGTAGTACAAACCACAAGATCTAAAATGTTCTAAAAATGTTGTTGGGCAATCTTTTTAAGGTCAACCCCCCTCTTTGAAAGGAGAGGATGAGAATAGCCATTTATTGTACTTCAAGGTGGTGAAGTAACAAAATGAGCAGGGCTGGGCAGCACAGGCCCAGTTATCCTAGCTTCTTCGGAGGCTCAGGCAGGAGGAGCAAAAACATTCAAGGACATCTTTGGCAACTTAGTGAGAGACACAGGCTTGAATTAAGAAGGAAAAACAGTGTGCTGGGATGTAACTCAGTTATAGAGTACTTGGCCAGTATTCAAGGGGCTCTTTGTCAATGCCCAGAATCAGAAAGAAAAATAAAAGGCAAAGGTAGGGTTAAATATTTATTTAAAGATAAATAAAAGAAGTCCCCGGAAGCTTCGACTATTCTGAAGTTGCTGTGCACTTTAAAATCTACCCTTGAGTCAGAGATAGCTTGTCCTCTAGCACCAGGGAGGCTCCAGTCTCTTCTTTCCTTCATCATTATCTTCCCCTGGGGATGTGAAGGGCAGGGGAGGGAGGGAGTATGACCAGGGAGAAAGGAATGCCATTCCTGTCTGGTCTCAGACTCTGTGAGTCTCAGTGGGAATGTGCACTTTATTCATTTCAATGTCAACAGCACCAATCATGCTAGGTTGCAGGAATTTGGTAGTTCAACAAGTATTTGTTGAATGCTAATCCCTCAGCCTTTCTTCCTCCGTCTTTACCATCTGCCTCTCTTTCCCAGCCAAAATCCAAACGTCCCTAAGAATCTGTGCATCTTGAAAGTCACACAAAGAAAACTCCACGAATAGCACTTAGCTTTGAGCCCATTCCCACTGATGTCACCACCCTTCTGAACTGACGTTCACACCTTACTGTGCCTCTGTCTGTTTTCTCCTTCTCATTCATAGTCCTATCCCGTAGATCAGCGACAACTCTCAACTTGTGGGCCACAATCCTTTGGGGGGGTCAAATGATCCTTTCACAGGGGTTCCCTCAGACCATTGAAAAACACAGATATTTACATTATGATTGATAACAGTAGTGAAATTACAGTTATGAAGTAGCAATGAAAATAATGTTATGGTTGGGGGTCAGCACAACATGAGGAACTATACTGAAGGTTGCCCCATTAGGAAGGTTGAGAACCACTGCCTTAGAAAGAAAGACAAAGGGGCTGATGGGAAGACCAGAAACTTCTGAGAACACAAATTCCTACATAGATTATCCACATCACTGGATAAGGATGCTGTGTAGTGATTGTGTGAGCTATATCTTATTAACTGGGGTGTGGGCTCTGGGGGGGTAACATATACCTTTAATTTCTCATTAAATAACCCACACAAGACCTCAGAGACTCTTGTTAGTCTGGAAGCAAAGCTCCACTCTTATGGCTAGTGTACTCTCTCCCTTCCGACACTCTACATACACAGTGGCCATTGCAGGTTTCAAAGGACTGAGTTACAATAGTGAGGTCACTGTTGAAAGTTATAAAGGCGTGAGTATGTTAAAAAAAAACCTTTTCCGCAGTAATGAATTAACTACATTGGAAACAAAAAAGAGAAGGGGCAGGTTTCATAAGGGGTCGTGGAGATAATGAATCAAATTTCAACATCATCAACAAAAGTAAGAAACATAGAAAAGAGTGGTGTTAAGACACACGGACACAAAGAGCTTCAATGCTCATTGCCACAGGCAAGCCTGCTGCCTTCTCAGACTGAGCACTACAAGGTTCCATGACTTGACAGAGACCTGTGAGTTCTTTTTAGGGGTAGTGGGAGCTTTTTACCGGGATGCTCCAAGGCTACAAATTTGAAGGAGCAGGGCTTTGTGCAAGTAATTCAGATGGACAGTCAACAGATCAACAAAGACTTCTGGGGAATAAACAATCCTATGGACTTTCTCTTCATCAGTTCTACACCTTGAATTAAACCAGCCATCTTGTCCCTGTGACCAAAGGTCTCTAGAAGAATGATTACAGCATTCTTTTTTTTTTTTTTTTTTTGGTTTTTCGAGACAGGGTTTCTCTGTGTAACCCTGGCTGTCCTGGACTCACTTTGTAGACCAGGCTGGCCTCGAACTCACAAAGATCCGCCTGCCTCTGCCTCCCAAGTGCTGGGATTAAAGGCGTGCGCCACCACCGCCCGGCGATTACAGCATTCTTAGAGGATGACCTGTTCTTCCTTTGTCTTCCTTCCTTCCTTCCTTCCTTCCTTCCTTCCTTCCTTCCTTCCTTCCTTTCTTTCTTTCTTTGTTTTTCGAGACAGGGTTTCTCTATGTAGCCCTGGCTGTCCTGGACTCGATTTGTAGACCAGGCTGGCCTCGAACTCACAGAGATCTGGCTGCTTCAGCCTCCAGAGTGCTGGGATTAAAGGTGTGAGCCACTGTGCCTGGTTTTTTTTTTTTTTTAATCTGTTTTTAAACACAGACTAAAGCCCCCTCTCAAAGGTCCCTTCTTATGCAGATTCAAAATGTGAGATGACAAATGGAAATGACAGGTAATTGTGACCATCAGTGTATGTATGCATGTATTTCCTATGGCCAGGGTCTTGCTACGTAGCCCACATTAGCTTTGAACTCCACACCTTCCTGCCCCAGCTTCCTGGGTGGCACCACTACACAAGGCTATGGCCAGATTATTTCCCAAGTTTTCTAGAGAATTTTAGGACTCTTCCTTTCCTTGATTGGTTCATCATACCCTTCACACCATCCTTTGGAAAGTGCAACTTTTGGTTATTTAGTTCTTATGTTGCCCTGCCTTGACTTTCCCACAGAGATTCTGAGTCCCACAAACTGACGGGAACTCAGGGAAAGCTCATAGACCTCGTTGAGTTGGAAGTGGAGTCTCTCTCTGGAGCTAGCATCCTTCCCACCCAAACACACATTCCATCCAATATTCACTGGGTGGGGGAAGCTGAATCCTAAAAGTGAATGAGCGTAAGACAAACAGAAAGTCCAGAATGTTCCTAATTCAAGGGCATACCGATTTACACATATCTAGTTTATGAAGTTTATTTTCTATCTCTCAATTCAATTACTTTTCTTGAAAAGAAGCCTAGCCAGAGGCCAACAGTGGAGGAAAGGGCTGTTCTGGGAATGATCAGTTCCTTGTGGTTTTTAGGAACAAAATGCCAAGATCTTAAGGAGCCTGGATTCCAGCAGAGAAGTCAAGTTTGGTTTTCTTTGTTTTTAGTTTTAGTTTTTCTTATTTAAAGGCCACTGCTGATTCCTGACTGAGTAGAGCAGTGGTTCTCAACCTTCCTAATGCTGCGACTCTTTAATACAGCTCATGGTGTGGTGATGGCAACCATAAATTATTTTTGTTGCTTCTTCATAACTACAGTTTTGTTACTGCTATGAACTGCAATGTAAATCTCTGTTTATGATGGTCTTAGGACATTGCTGTGAAAAGGTCATTTGACTGTCAGGGGTCTCGACCCACAGGTTGAGAAACACTAGGGTAGCGACCCCAGCAGGTGAAAAAGTTGGAAGATCGACAAAATATTTGCCTAACATGCAAGGGGCTTTAAGGTAGATTAGAAACAAACAAAATAACAAACTCGGTTTGGCACACTCCTGAAGCTGAGGAATGAGAATCACGGTGAGTTGTCCAGGTGAGTTCCAGGCCAGGCTTGGCGTCAATGTGCCTCAGGCTCAACCTCCCCTTATGGAAGACTATCTATTAGAAGAAGGAGAAGAAAAAAAAAAAGTCAACTTAAAGAGAACCCAAAACAAACTTCACTTCTAAAGAAAAGGCTGCACGCACAGAGAGCACAGGGCACCGAGCTGGTGCGGGAAGCACGGGTTGGCAGGACCGCGGCTCTGCCAGCGGCGCCTGGTGGGTCGGCCATCGGCCGCGCGCTAACAGCCGGACAGTGTCCAGGGACGCGGCAAGCGTCCATCCTCCAGTCCTGGGGTCCGAGAAGGGGCCCCACTGTTGCTGCGGTGGCAGGAAGTCCCCGCGAACTACAAATCGAGGCATGCTGGGAACATTCCCCGCTCCTCCCAGGAAATGTCCTTTGTCCAGCCCCACAGGAAGCCCCAGCGAGGAGGCAGCGGGCAGCCAGCCCGAGTGCCAGCCCACGGCTACACCGCCGCTGCACCGGACAGACACGCGGGCGCCAGGCTGTGGCAGTGCGCTCCGAGCCGCCTGGTGCATCGCAGGTAGGAGCGCCGCTGCGGTTGGGCGCGCCCGCTCTGGGGATGAGGAGCCGGAGATCCGAGCTGACCACCTCGAGGCTGGGGTGTGTGATGTGGCTGAGCTGCCGAGCGAAGCTGTGCCTCGCACACCGGACCACGATCTGCCGTCCTGTGGGCTCCGGAACCGTGGACGCATGGGGAGCCTTCCCCATAGCCGGGTTGAGCTCCCTTTGGGCTCTGTTGCAAGGGGCGGGGAGGAGGAGGCTGAGACTACGCTGCAAGAGCGAGTCGGACCGTCCCACGGACCACCGAAGGGGGCATCAGAGACCCTGGGAGACGAAGCCCAGGGAGGAGCTTGCAAAACAAGCCGAAGGTGAAGGGCTTTGTGTGCAGCGGGTGCACGGCTTCCTTTGCCTGCTCTGTCAGCGCCCCTAGCCCTACTGTGAGGAAAGGGGGTGACGGTGGGGACTTTGCAAGGGGCAGTAGGTTCATTTGGGCCCTTGTGAAATGTGTGTCTGTTCCAGGCTTCTTCTATCTGTCCAAGTCGGATTATCGTTTGGGGGCTGAGATCAGACAGGGCAAAAGGCACAATAAGGACCTGCTGATGGAAGGAAGGCTGGGCTAGCAAGCGGCGCATAGCCCAAGAGGGGTCGTTGTCTGGCTTTGCTAGAATTCCCAGCCACAAATGTCCACGTTGTGTGGTCGTAGCCAGGTGGTGGACAGAGTTGGAGCCTGCAGCCAGGAGGCTTACTGGGGCTCAGGTGGCCTGGGATGAGACATATGTTGGCATGAGGGAGGGTGAAGAGGAGCAGTGACACGGACCCTGGGTGTACGTTACAGCCAGAATACACAATAGCAGGCCTTTAGAATGAGACTTTATGACTTCCTCTGGGACGTCCCACGATTTCCCATTTTTTAACATCCTCCCCCTACCCCCAGTGAATCAGCTACCCCTCCACATGAGTACGAGGCATAATTTAATTTGGTGGTGCTGCAATCCGCCTGCCTGTTGAGTCAGGCTCAGTTGGCTGTCAGCATTCCCATACAGTGGGTCTCTTCCCAAGAGACTGTGGTAAATGCAACCAGGCAACAGCTGGCAAGTTCGTGGCCCTTGAGAGCTGCTGTGGACAAGGGGGCAAGTTTGAAGACAGCCGGAGCGTGACTTCTGTAAGGGAATTGGCCTGCCTCTGTTGCCTTTCTGCCCTTCCACGTGTATACAAGTGTGTATCTCTTCCCTTAAAAAATATGGTTATTACTTAATGTACAGTACAGTTTAAAACCAAAGGAATGCCTGTTGAGTTGGGAGGGAGGATTACTTAAGGCTCATGGAAAAAAGGATGCTCTGGACCTTGGGTAAATGGCTTGTAGGGGGAGGAAGGTTTTTCTTTGGCATTGCTAGGTAGATGAACCATGAACAAAGGTGGAGCAAACTAATTGGCATTGTCCAGGAAGCCAGTGTTAGGATGAAATGAAGAAAGGGTCCGCATTGGAAAAGTCTTCAGGCCCACACACTGGCTGTGTGTGTAGGAGGTAGGATCTTTGGGGGTAAGTGGACAGCCCAAGAGACAATGACTGTATCCTGAGATTGAACCAAGACCATACAGTGAAAGCCAGGCTGCCTTCTAGGTCACTCAGGAGAAAAACATGATGTCATTCAAAAACTACTGGAATTAAGGGTCGAGTGGCAAGAAGTCAGAACTCAGAGGGTGCATCGAAAATGAAGGGACCAGGGTGACCTCATGGGAGGCTGCATGTCTGAGGCTGATGGATTTGCATAAGACTTCCTTTTCCTTGTGCCAAGAGCCCTTTACAGATTTCTCCAGAGTCTGCTTGTCTGCCTAATTTTTAGCGTCCTGGGAAAGGAAGGAGAAAGTGTAAAACTGGTTACAAAGAGGATACAGTAAGACAAGCAAAGAGCTTGTCTGCTTCCAAAGGGACAACACAGAAAGCCACAGTAGCAAGTCCAGATCGCAGCCCCGTGTGGCTGCATTTGAGAGTTCTAAGTCATTGCGTTTCGTTTCTTCTTTGCATGAGTGTACTGCATGCTTTTTAGTGCTAATGTAATCGACAAAGGTTAATAACTTTATTTGGCATTTAGAGTTCTGGACATACACAGCTCCTATCCACTTCTCTATTGTATCTTCTTTCTCTACTGGTCTTTGCAACAGACAGCTTTCATGGCAAGATGCAATACACATTCTTTAGGATCCATTACTCATGTCAAACCACATGCCTGTAGCACATTCCTGCACTGCCTGTCATTATTTTAGTCCCAATTCCTAACTCCCTCATAGGAGCCATCCAAGAATTCCTAGTTAGTATTAAGCTTATCCTCATGGCACTTTGTATTTTGCTGATAGCTCTCCCTGTCTGTTAGGAGAGCTGTGCATCTTGTTCCCCCTTTAAATTCTAAATTCGTGGAGGACAATGACTTTTTCTGCCCGATCCCTTATAACTAGCAGACGCACAAAAGATGTTTAATTTGAGGTTCATGAATAAATGAAAGCAGCGAAAGAATACACTCATCTTGTGTTTATTTATAGATCAGGTCTTATGTAGCCGGGCTGGCTTCCAGTTCACAGTGTAGCCAAGGACGGCTGACCGGCTCCATGGCTCCCATCCTGCTCGCCCCATCTCCTGATTGCTGGGACTGCAGGAGCGCTTCAGTACACCTGGTTTTATGCCTTACTGGGGATCCAACCTAAGACATGACACAAGCTTGTCAGGCACTTTGCCAACTGAGCCCCCAGCCCACACACAGCTTGTTTTACCTACTTGATTTCTACAGTAAAGCTTCGGGGCATTTTTCATAGACTTGTGAGGACCCTTTGCGACAGGGAAAATAAAGTCTCTACTAGTTCATGGCATACCGACATCTTTTCTTTCTTCTGGTTTAAGAAGTTTTAAACTTTTAGAGTTTAAAAACTCTAAAAGTGTTTGTCACAGTGTCTAGTAAAAGATGCTCATGAGAACCATGTTATTGAGCTTCTTTGCCAACCTGAATCAGACTCTAGCAACATATGGAATGGATTAATGCAAGTGCATAGTTGTAACCGATCTTTTAAATTATTATTTAACACTTATTTATTTATTACTAAATTCACTTATAACAAACACCAACAATTTCTTAACTATTAATCCTATAAATTCCTACAACTCCTTTAACCTATCCACTAAACCTATTGATAATAATAACAACTACTTTCATAACCTTTTAGAATGATACAGTCTCTGGGGCAGGTCCTCAGTCGTCAGGAACACAGTCTTTGTTGTAGATTCTTTAACGCACTTAACAGTCCTTTTTCTGGATCTCTCAGATGCAGGTTCGTCAGGGTAAGTTGGTTATTGCAGTCTCACCTTAAATAAGGCTTCATGCTTTCTTCTCTGTGGGAGACCCCAGCCGTCTGCAGGCCAACTTACTTCTTTTGAATCAGGAACTCAGCTGCTCTGCCTCAGTCCTTAAAGCCAGGCACAGTTTCCCCTAGGCCACTGATCGGACAGATCAAACCCTTCTAGGCAAAAGCTGAGCCACAGGGTTTAGTCCTTGGCCTTTTGGTGTCTTGCTCAGGCTTTCTTTGCTCACCAGCTTCTTTCTGCTTCAGGGAAATCTGGCCATCAAACGATGGCCAGCACTTTTTTCAGCAGGACTCTCGGAGCTCTCTAGCATCAGGGGCCTCTTCTCTTCTGGGCTCCATGCACTGTCCTCAAATAGGAGGAACTCTGTTTCAGCTTAATTTGGGCTCCACCCACTTAGCAGCTGAAAACAATGTCAGGCCAGATACTTTGTTTCTTCAAGTCTATTGAGTCTTTCCTGTTTTTCCTGACTTCAACCTTGTTTTTCAGTCTATTAAGTCTTTCCTGATTTTCCTGACTTCATGCTGATAATGCTCTTCAGGCCCCGAGTTAAGAGACAGTATCAGAAACTCCTATATATTTTCTAAATCTAATTTATCTAACCCCTACACATAGTCAGTTATTTTTATAGTTCTACGCTGAAGATGGTGATTTTTCTTCTCAGTTGTTCGAGTGTTTAAGAGATGCTGACGCTCTAAGGATTGTCCTGCTCTCTGCAACCCAGTCAGACATCCAGCATGCCTCTTCCTTCTTATAGTCTAAGCTGTCTATTAGCGTCAAAATATAACATGTAGGGGCTGGAGAGATGGCTCAGTGGTTAAAAGCACTGGCTGTTCTTCCAAAGGACCTGGGTTCAAATCCCAGCACCGACATGACAGTTCACAGCTGTCTGTAAATCGCCAGGTGTGGTGGCGGCGGCGGCAATGGCGGCGCACGCCTTTAATCTCAGCGCTCAGGGAGGCAGAGGCAGGTGGATCTCTGTGAGTTCAAGGCCAGCCTGGTCTACAAAGTGAGTACAGGACAGCAAGGATATACAGAGAAACCTTGTCTCGAAAAACCTTTAATTAATATATATATATAATGTAGAAGAACAGGGCAGATTAGCTCCTCAAACTTTGCTTCCTTCCAATTTAGTAGTTTTTTTTCATTGACAAATAATTGTTTTTCTTGCTTGCTTTTCATGTGATTTCTAGCAGTCACAATTTATCGAATATATTATTGAGTACATCAATGGTTACACTAGGAAATTTGGGGCTGGGCAATTGCTTGCCTTAGTTGGTACCATGCTTGCTTTGCAGGTGCAAGGACATGAATTTGATCCCCAGAACCCATGTTTAAAAAAATCAGGCATGGTGACATGTGCATGTGATCCCAGCACTGGAGAAAGTGAGACAGGAGGGTCCCTAGCGTAGCCTACTTGGTAAGTTCTAGGTTACTGAACGATCTGGGTCATAGAAAGGTGGATTGCCCCCATGTAATGACAACCAAGACTGCCCTGAGACCTTCATATTCATGTGTGGGCATGTGCACCTGTGCAAAGACACAGACTAAACTAGACAGTTTACATGTGTTGCCTTATCCTGACATTATCTCCATTCTAAAAATGAGGAAACCAGCAGTCAGAGAGACATCAGGAAACTTGCCTGGAGCCCGGATTCTGAACTGGAGGTGCACTGGGATGTAGCTCTGTTGATCACAGGACTTTGAGAGGTGCTGTCTGTGGGAGGGACTTTCCAGGTCACTGTCCTTTCTTCCTCTAAAGCCCTCCACACTCGCAGGTTCCCTGCCAGGGACATCGCCGGGCTCCTAAAATCACCCTACTAGTTCTCATTCTGAGAAGTGCAGTTTTTTTTTTTTTATTGAAAATAAACAACAACAATAATAAACCACATTTTTTCATGCCTTTAACTTCCTATGGCTGTCAGTTGGAAATGCCTGCTCTTCACTGACGACTTCTTCTTGAGAACTTTATGGAGCACATGCCAAGGACTGGGTGTCCAGAACACAGCACGGCATGTGGTGGACTTCCAGAACCCCGGCCATGGTGCATTATTAGTCAGGGATAAGATGCAGAAATGGAGGCACGGGACACTTTCCTGCCAACAGTTGGCCTCTGTCGTAGAAGGAGGACCAGAAAGACTGATTTTCTTATTAGTCATGTTTTCCAATAGGACTGACTGCTAAACTCCGGCTGGAAGGTCACAGATCAGAGCTGCAGCTTGCTGTTTCATCTGTTTGTGCTAACATGTGCGATGGCGGAGGTTAATGATTTCAGGTTGTGTGTGTGCATGGGGGGGGGGGGGCTGGAGAGATGGCTCCGTGATTAAGAGCACTGGCTGTTCTTCCGAAGGACCTAGGTTCAAATCCCAGCACCACACGGCAGTTCGCAGCTGTCTGTAATGGTTGGGCATGGTGACGCACACCTTTAATCCCAGCACTTGAGAGGCAGAGGCAGGCGGATCTTTGTGAGTTCAAAGCCTGCCTGGTCTACAAAGTGAGTCCAGGACATCCAAGGATACACAGAGAAACCCTGTCTAGAAAAACAAAAAACAAAAAACAAAAAACAAAAAAGAAAGAAAAAGAAAAAAGAAAATCTTAGGGCTTCCCTGAGTGCCAGAAGGTAGGGCTTTGGGCTTTCACATCAGCAAGTATGGGTGGCAGAGTAGCCTCTCCTTGGGTGGACGGGGCTGTTGGCTGTCATGGGATTGAACCTGTCTTCTGGCAGTGGTTCATTGGATAGCTGTGTTCGTCTACACGGCAGGTCATGTTCTGTGCATTCCAAGGCTAGGGATGGTCTTTCTTTAAGGAGGCATATTGCACACATGTGACTTTCTGAGACCTTTGTTAGGCTCGTACTGTAAACTACAAGACAAGAATCATTCTTTCTGGGTTTTATTTCTAAGAAATGTCTGGCTTTGGATTCAATGCTACACATTGTCGTGTGGTTAGCACATTTTCCTTGATGCTTGATGAAGGACACTCCTGAAAAGTTTCCCCTTTTCAGTTGTTGATTGTTTTGTTTTTCCATCATACTTGGGAACCTTGGTAGAGAATCACATTTGCCTTTGGTCCTTTTTGGTAATCCCTCAGCAGATACTAATAAAGATTTCTGACAATGGTAGGTGGCTTTGAAAACTGGACATAAACATAAATCCATTAGACATGATCTCTAGCAACACAGAACCTAGAAGAATGGTAGCTTGTGGCATGTTTGATAAATAGTTATTGATTGAATACTTATTAAACATGTATTACATTTTAAAATATTTCATTTTGATTCTTGCCTAGTGTAATGGTACTATCAAAATTTTACAAGGAAATGTGGGAAAGAACAAATGCTTATAAACCATCTGAGCTAGAAAATGATCATATGTAACCACACATAATTTAAAAAATGACATTTTTAGAGCAGCTTTTAGGTTCATGGGAGAGTTGAGCAGAAGGTACAGAGTCTCCGTGTGCCTCCCCCTCCCTTTCACTACCTCCCCCACTCTCAGCATCCTGGACCAGCATGGTACATTTGTTACACTTGAGAAGCCGTAAGGGAAGCTGGGAAGTGTAGTCCTTTGTTGGAGAGGGTAGTCCTGGGTCCATTAGAGAAGGGATTCTCTGGTCCCATAGCAGCGGGGGAGAGTCTTAGCTTAATCAGCCACAGTGGATCCTGCTCTTGTCATCCTGCATTCCTGTAGAGACATGGAAAACAATCATTAGAGAGGTATAAGCAGATGGTTTGATTATAGAGTGAGGTGGGAAAGACCTAGTGGGGCAGTGAGAGAAAGTGGACAGAGAGTTGTCACCTGTGCTGATGAGTTCGAGGGTTTTCCCCACTTTCTCTTCTAGTAGCTTTAGTATGTCCGGTCTTAAGTAAGGTCTTTGATCCACTTGGACTTAAGTTTTGTACAAGGTGATAAGTAAGGTACTAATTTCATTCTTTTCCGTGTGGACATCCAGTTGGACCAGCACCATTTGTTGAAGATGTCCTTTTTCCATTGTATGGTTTTGGCTTCTTTGTCAAAAATTAAGTGACCATAGGTGTGTGGGTTTATTTCTGGGTCTTCAGTTCAATTCCATTGATCCACTAGTCTGTTTCTATACCAGTACCATGCTGTTTTTATTACTATTGCTGTGTAGTACAGCTTGAACTCTGGGATAGTGATACCTCCAGATGTTTTTTTTTTGTTGTTTTTTTTGTTTTTTGTACAGGATTGATTTAGCTATTCTGTTTTTTTTGTTATTCCATATGAAGTTGAGCATTGCTTTTTCCAGGTCTGTAAAGAATTGTGGTATTTTGATAGGAATTGGATTGAATCTGTATATTGCTTTTGGTAGGATGGCCATTTTTATTATGTTGATCCTACCTATCCATGAGCATGGGAGATCTTTCCATCTTCTGATGTCCTCTTCAATTTCTTTCTTCAAGGACTTGAAGTTCTTGTCGTACTGGTCTTTCACTTGCTTGGTTAGAGTTACCCCCAGGTATTTTATATTGTTTGTGGCTATTGTGAAGGGTGTTGTTTCCCTAATTTCTTTCTCAGCCCATTTATTTTTTGTATGAAGAAGGGCTTCTGATTTTTTAAAATTAATTTTGTGTACACCCATCTTGCTGAAGGTGTTTATCAGCTTTAAGAGTTCTCCGGTGGAACTTTTTGGGGTCACTTATATATACTATCATATCTTCTGCAAATAGGGATAATTTGACTTCTTCGTTTCCAATTTGTATCCCCTTGATCTCCTTTAGTTGTCTTATTGCTCTAGCAAGAACTTCAAGTACTATGTTGAAGAGATATGGTGAAAGTGGACATTCTTGTTTTGTCCCTGAGTTTAGAGGAAATGCTTCAAGTTTCTCTCCATTTAATTTTATGTTGGCTATTGACTTGCTGTATATCACCTTTGTTATTTCTAGGTATGGTCCTTGTATGCCTGTTCTCTCCAGGACTTTTAGCATGAGTGGGTGTTGGATTTTGTTAAATGCTTTTTCAGCATCTAGCGAGATGATCATGTGGTTTTTTTTCTTTCAGCTTGTTTATATGGTGAATTACGTTGATGGATTTTCGTATGTCAAACCATCCCTGCATCCCTAGGATGAAGCCTACTTGATCATGAAAGTCCTATTTAGCCCGAGTTTCTCCACAATATGTACAAGGTCGTTTTGCAGATGTCTTAGGAATAGATGGAGTTGTTGTAGGGTGAGAGCTATTGGGAGAGCATATGTGGAACATTCTGTTTGAGGATAGGATTATGTTCCCTAAGAAAAACATTTAAAAGACAGAGTAGAAACCTAAGAGTGAGGTAATAAGAGGGAAAGATGTGATCAGGGGAGGAGTCAGGGTGGTAGGGAGCCAGAAGCCCACAAAGGAGGAGGCTTGTGGATGAATTTTTCCTGTTCCCGTCTCAAGGCTCCACCTCAAAGCTCCATCTCAGTTAGGATTTGTTGGTGTGGGAGCAACATTGTTTGTGGCGATGGCACAAATAATCTCATCCCAGAAGTGAGATCTGGTTCTTTTTAGCTGGGGAGTACTGTAGCAGTCAAGGAGTCCCGGCTGGTCCTGAAGGATGTTAAGCTGGTCTGAGCTAGTGAGACTGGGAGGTGAATTGATTCAAAGGAGGCTTCAGTGCAGCTGCCTTAGTTCTGAGTCCCCAAAACAATGTCCAGAGTGGCAAGAAGAGAGATGAGTTGTGTGGCCCATGGTTCATTAGTCCCCTTTTAGAGGTCATCCAAATTGCTTTTAGGGGTTTGGGGGTGTCTGTCTCTCGGTAACTGCTTCAGGGCTGACAGAGGCTGACAAAAGGAGCCACATGTAGAGTATCTCAAAAGAGAGTCTATCCAAGGGGCCCTGAGAAAATTTTACAGCTGGCAAAGATCAGAGCATAATTCAGAAGGTAATAACTGTCCAACTCTGTGTGGGAACATTGAGAGACAGTTACATGAGGTAAACTTTTACATTAAGATTAACAGGAGTTGCACAGCGTTGGTGGTATAGTGGTGAGCATAGCTGCCTTCCAAGATTAACAGGAGTTAAATGCAACTGTACAACTGGCTGGAGCATAACCAGTGCTCCGTAGAAGGAAAAGGGTATTGTAAAAGAAAAAAGGTGTGTTACCTCAGACGCCTGTATAAGGAACAAGCACCTGGAAGCTGTGTAAAAGAAATCAGGTAAGTCAGCAAGGAATGAATCTGAACAGAAAGTGCCTAAGAGATACTCCTTGTTTTACATATGATGAACTTTGTGTTTTGTTTTAAATATTAACAATACCAGCTATTATTTAGTAAACAAAAATAGTATCTTAAGTAAAACAAAATATTTGGTTAGAAATAATTTGATAAGGTAAAATTAAAAAAACTGGGACTATTACCTTAAATAATTATATCTAGTATTTTAAATCATGACAATACATATTTTTGTTAACATCAAATTTTTATATTTCAACAGACATTTTAATTGTAAGTTGTATTTTCTCCAAAGAAATGATTGGTAATTTCTAATTTAAACATACTACCAGAGACAGGGACTGCCTTGTTTTCCCCTCAACAGGCACTTTTTTTTTTTTAAAGGTTTTTTTTTGAGACAGGGTTTCTCTGTGTAGCTCTGACTGTCCTGGAACTCACTCTGTAGACCAGACTAACCTTGAACTCAAAGAGATCCACCTGAACAGGCAGTTCTTTAGAACACTCCGGAACATCCTAACTTACTACCCAAGTAAGTGACTGCCATGTTAGTAAATAATTCACTTTACAAAGTTTTCTAAAACTAACCCTATTACTGGAACTGTTAAGAATTTCTACCTTCTCCTTCCATGCACTCAGCCAGCAGATGAAAGATGAGAGCGGTCATTCATGTCAGATTTGTAAAAAATAGTTTACACCATAGACTGAATTAGCAAGGAGGGCTGAAGCCAGCTCTTTACCCTTCTGCCGATGGACAGATCTCCAGGACACTATGTACTGACGGCAGTAAGCATATTTCTTAATGTGATTCTATTTAAAAATAGATTGGTTGTTTAGAGGCATAATTTGTAAAGCAAGATAACCAAATTAAATGGGCTTTAACAGATACTGACTTGTGGGAATTTCTGAGGAAACATCCACAAGTTTCACTGTCAAAGTCTGTGTACTCCTTGTAGACTTCAAGTGGTGGATGCTGGCCCTGGAACGCTCTCTCTGTTAGAGACTCGATTATATTCTCAAAGCATTCCAGGTGAACCAGGTTGGAGAGAATCTCCTTCATCTGGTCAGTGGTCCTCAATCTCTGGGTCACGACCCCATAGGGTCACATATCAGATGTTCTGCATATCACATATTACATTCATTGCAGTAGAAAAATTATAGGTATGAAGTAGCAGCAAAAGGAATTTTATGGTTGGAGATCACCACAACATAATATATTAAAGGGTCACAGCATTAGGAAGGCTGAGAACCACTGCTGTCAGTCATCTCCTCCTGAAGGACCTAAAGACTTGGAATATCATTTAATAGAATCATTTGTTGACGCTATAGATATAAAACCAACTGTCAAGGACATGGCTTGGATGTTCTGAATAACTTTTCCAAGTTGTGAGTTTGATGACAGAACATCTGGGGTCTTCCTTTAATGAGGGGATCTGGAAAGCTGGGCATAATGGCGCACGCCTTTAATCCCAGAACTTGAGAGGCAGAGGCAGGCGGATCTCTGTGAGTTCAAGGCCAGCCTGGTCTGCAAAGCAAGTCCGGGACAGTCAGAGATGTTACACAGAGAAACCCTGTCTTGAAAAACAAAAAACAAACAAACAAACAATATATATATATATATATATATACACACACACACATATCTATGAGAGAGAGAGAAGGTAGAAGGTAGGTAGTCAGGGTGGTATAGACCCCTGGAATTAACTTTTGCTAAGAGGAAGACTTGAATACTAGAGTAAAGGGGCATGGTCAATTGACCTAGTATGTTGGTCCCCAGTTGGATAGTAGCCTTAGGCACAAAGTTCTCCTGTTCAGAGCATCCTCCTGTATCAGTTCAGGAGATATTGAGGACACAGTGATTGTTATGTGCCTCTCTGTTGTTTTCAGACGTGGGTGCAGACTCTGAGATCCCGATCCTTTTATGATGTACTGAACCATATGTTACATTGTTAAGAGGTGGCTGTAGAGAGATGGAAGGTGGGAAGAAAGGAAGGCTCGGTCTGATCTTAGGTTGTACCATGTAGGTCAAGGCGAGTGAGCATCTTTGTCGCCCACGTGTGCAGATGGCCTAGATGCCTACAGAGGAAGATGAGATGTGTCTCCATATGGGGTGGAGATGGTTTTTGTAGTCCACAAGGAAGCTAGGAAATACAGTTCTTTTCATCAGGAAACTATCCAGGTCTCTGCCTGTGCATTGCTGTAATCATGGGAGCATTCCAGCCCCTGGATTTTTTTCTGCGATGCTGGTTACTAAGCACAGGTCCCTGTTTGTGCAGCAAGGATGTTACTTTACTGACTGAGCTATCTCCTCAGACCTACTGCTGAGTAGTAACATTGATTACTCTGTGTATGTTGGGTGGAAGTCCTTTATCACATATCTTTACAAATATTTTCTCCAAGACTACAGCTTTTTTTCTCATTGTCTTGCTATACCTGTACCTGTAGTGAGGATTTTGTAATTTTCTTTTCTTTAAAAACCCAGAAATGTTATGGGAATAAGCTTTTGTTTTAATCCCAGGTGTGGGGTTATGGGGCTGCTTCACAGCAGCTGACTATGGTCTGCCTTGTGCTGTGGCAGGAGCGTGGTTTTGCCAGCTGCTGATAGTTTCTGCAAGTGTGTGACATTTGGAGTTCTGGGAACTTTTCAGAGAGTATATAAATGTTAGAGCCCTGATAGGTGGTGGCTGGTTGGTTGCTTTTGGTGACTGTTGGTTGTGGGTTGTCAAGTAGTCATTTGCAAAGAAGTGAGAAGAAGAAATTAGATGTCTTGATTGCAAAGATTTGCCCCAAGGAACTTGACGTCCCCTAATCAGAAGGAGGCAGTTTAGCAACAACAATGTACCCTTTTCTCTCTATCCCCTTTTTCTCTACTATCTAGTGTTAGGGGGTTGAAAGGGTAGAAGTAAAGGGGCAGAGAAGAATGGAAGAGAGAAAGGAACCCACAAAGTAGCAAACGCCCATTGCAAATGGCACCCAATTTGGGGATTCAGATAGGGCAGAACTTTTGTGAACCTGACTGAGGTCTAAATAAGGCATGGAGACTTATGATATAGTTTAAAGCTTAGACATTCTGCTAGGGCACTCTCCCAGCTACTATCTAAACTTAACCCAACTATTCTATCACTGTGACCCACCATGATGTGACTAGCTCTTTACCTTCCTGCTCCACTCTAGTTTGTGTCTGTTCCCTTGTCCTCTTTGCTTCTCCCACTTCAGTTTGCATCTCCCTGCCGGGAAGTTCTGCCTTTGTACATCCTGCCCCAGCTCTTTATTACAACCAATCAGCAGCAAGATGACACTTGATATATCTCTTAGATTGCCTTTAGGTATAGAGGGCTGTCTGACCTTTATGTTTCTGAGCAGCTGTGGAAGGACTAGCATTTACAAATATAAAGCCAGGGATGGGCCATAGAAATGATAGTACCAAGATCCTGCCAGCACTTAGCTCTCTGCCAGTACAATAATCAACAACTGAAAATACAGACACCCACCTTTGGGATGAGAAGGAAGTTCACCCCAATGTGTATATATATTTATACCTGAACATTCTTCATCTCATTCTTCTCTGTAGGTGTACCAGATACAAAACTTTCTATATCCTTGAAACGGGAGTCAAAACTATGAGCTGGACTTGAAGAGACAATGGCTTCTTGCTCATTTTTAGTTTTTTAATGTGGTCTAGAAGGACGACTCAGCAATTAAGAGCACTTTATGCTCTTGAAGAGGACCCAAATTCAATTCATATTAGCTTATAATCACCTGTAACTCCTGTTTCAGGGGATCCTGTACCTTCTTCTGGCCTTAGAGGGTACCATACAAGCACATGCTGCACATATCTACATGAGGCAGAATGCTCGGACACATAAAATATAAAAGTAACAATGTGAATCGATTATAAACAGCCCGTGGTTGCCATAGGAATCTATTGTTTCCATTTCTTCCTAAGAGGCACTTGAGTTTATTGATTGAGTCTGTGGTTTGTTGGTTATTTCTGGCCACTACTTCCTATGTGGCACACAGTCTTTTCACACTTCTTTAAGAGTGGCTGGTGCACTGATCACTGTTAACATCAACATTAGTGAGAGGCAGAGGCAGAAGGCAACAGAGTTTAACTTCAGACCCTTAGGAAAAGGATTTTCGTGTTTGGTGATTGGATATAGGAACTCGAGGAATTAGCAAACCTCTACCTTACTAATTGTGTGTGTGTTTTTAAAAATATTTTATTTATTTATTTATTTATTTATTTATTTATTTATTTATTTATTATGTATACAGTGTTCTGTCTGCATGTATGGCTGCAGGCCAGAAGAGGGCACCAGATCCCATTATAGATGGTTGTGAGCCAACATGTAGTTGCTGGTAATTGAATTCAGGACCTCTGGAAGAACAACCAGTGCTCTTAACCTCTGAGTCATCTCTCCAGCCCCTACCTTACTAATTGTAATACGGAAAACAAAACAACTGTCAGAGAATCACTTCCTTTAACATAGGCACTCTTACCGTTAAATGCAGGTGCCTCTTGGTGTTTGCCTGGGGCCTCGCCCTCCTGCTTGTCCAGCTCCTTCTTTACTCTCATTACTACTCTGGAAAGGATGTGTGCTGGTCTTTCTCACTCATCGTCTGATTTCTACTGTTATTTGTCCTGGCTGTAGTTGGTGAGAGAGAAGCAGCTGACTTGTCAGGACCTGGGGGAAGTATTGGGCACTTTCCATGATGAACACAGACACACTGGACCTCTTTCTTTCTTTCTTTCTTTCTTTCTTTCTTTCTTTCTCTCTCTCTCTCTCTCTTTCTTTCTTTCTTTCTTTCTATCTCTCTCCCCCCCCTCTTTCTGCACAGCTAGAATGGAGGAAGTGGCTATGCTGGGCCATTTGACATAAGCAAGAGGTGACAATACTTGACCCCGTGATGCCAAATTCCTTTTGAGATAATTCTGTCAAGTTTGGAAGGTAACCACCACTTTCTGTCCCGACTGCCTCTGTAGTGGACACTTTGGCAAGCTTGGCTCCTGGGTTATTGGATCTGGCTAAGAGTGTCAAGTTAGCTGAGCATAGTGGCACATACCTTTAATCTCAGAACTTGGGAGATTAGGTGGCAGAGGCAGGTGGATCTCTGTGAGTTTGAGGCTAGCCTGATCTACAGGGTGAGTTCCAGGACAGCCAGAGCTATATAGTGAGACTGTCCCAGAAAACAAACAAACAACAAAATGAGTTGTTTTTTTTTTTTTTTGAAAAAACAAATTATTTTTATGGTTCCGTCTTACTTGATGTGACCTTGGCCTGGTTACTGGATTTCCTAGTTTTTTCTTAGTTCTTCCTTTTGAGGCAGTGGCAATGAAATGATTATACAGAAATTTTTATGTGTTAAGAAACATTTGAGAACTCATGTGGTGGAATCACCAAAGTGAATAAAACCCAGCTTAGTTACCCAAAGAACTTACAGCTCATTGAGAGACGGTAGGGAAAGAAGAGAGAGCCAGCAGGTAGATATGAATCATTATACATTTACTGTATATGCACATTCACATATACTTATTTTGTTTTCTAGGATTTGTGACACTGAGGATCAACCTCTCAGTGTCCTTTGCCTGCTAGGGAAGTATTCCACCACTAAATTACATCCCTAATCAATTATAAATATGACAATAATTACAAACAAATGTTAGGCAAAAATAATATGAAGGAAGGCACCTCAAAGAGCTGGGGTCTACAGTGTGAATTTAGCATTATATAGACATTAGCATTATATAGAAGTTATTAGCCACATTGGTCTAGACACATTAAACATTTTTCCCCATTTGTACAGTGGTAACACCTTACTAAATATTTGAGGTCTTATCTATGTGAGTTTGGTTACAGAAATAATAAAGCATTCTCTAAATAAAACAAGAGTCAGTCATAGTGAAATAATTCTGTTGGAACCATCAGCAATAATTCTAGAGGTTAAGTTAAATTTCTTTCCCCTAATTTTCAAATGTAACAAACTGAGGCACAGAAAGGCCAGCAGAGCTTTCTGGGGACATGGCTCCGTGTTGGAATACTCGCCCAGCAACCTGCCTAAGGTCACCATTAGAGGCTAAGTTCCCACAATCAGTGTGACTTCAGAGGCCGAGCTCTGACCACTACAGGTGGGAAGGAAGCGAGAGGACTGCATGAGTCAGCACACAGTAGGTGGTTTTTATGGATTCTAGGCCCGAGGTAAAGAGTCTTGGGCTCAGTCCTTGAGCCCTTAGGGTCCGTGCTTCTCTGCTGGGGTCGTTTCCTAGCAGTAGAATAAACAGTGGCGAGTATGTTTTAGGGTTGATTCTACAGAGTCTTGTCCGCGTGCATATCTAGTGTGAGTGTCCGTCCGGTGCAGTGAGAGCCTCACCAAAAAAGAGGAGAAAAGTCAAAGCGAGGAAATGGTGACTGATTTGACTGAAAGGTGTTAGGGAGGTGAGAGTTGGCTCCAGGATTTGAGGCTGACCAGTGAGAACAAAGGCAGCTCTACTGTTCTGAGAACAGAAGCAGCTCTGTCAGGAGGAGCTGGCTAGCAAAGCTTCAGGAAGTGAGCTATACTGGCTTTCTGATATGACCCATCCCAGATACATAAATTATAAGATGGAAATTCATTCAGTCTTTACAAACACCTTTCAAGGTAACTGTTTTACATTAAAAAAAAGTATACAATGTATTTTGATCATAGTCTTTCTCTTCTCCCAAACCTTCACAGCCCCTCCCCACCTGGCTACCCACTGAACTTCATGTTTATCCCTCTTTCAAAAGAAAAACAAAAGCAAACCAAAACAAACAAAAATCTCACCAAATGGTAGCAACCACACGTGTATGCACACAAAGGGAAAAAAAAAGCACACAGAAAAATAGAGTCTGCTATGTTTTGTGTTGGTTATCTATTTCAGGGGAAGTGAGTACCTTGGAGTGTATATCCAGTGTCCCTTGGAGAAAACTGATTGATCCTTTCCCAGTAGGTATCAATTGCAGATGTCTTAAGGATGGGAATTTGGACCACTTTCCCTGCTTAGTGCTGAGGTTTTGTCTGATTTGAACCCATGCAGGCCTTGAGTATGCTGTCAATCAAGTCTCTGTGAGTTCATACTTATCAGCACTATTGTATCGAGAACATACTGTTTCCTTGGAGTAATCCACTAATTATGGCTCATACCCTCTTTCTACCTCTGCTTCCACTTAGATCCTTGAGCCTTGAAGGGAGGCATTTATGAAGACATCCCACTTAGAGCTGAGTGCCCACTCTGTACACATTGTTCAGTTGTGGATCTCTGTGCTAATGCCCATCTACTGCAAGAAGAACCTTCTCTAATAAGTATTGAGTGAGTATAGCAACATGTCATTAGTAGTCATTTTATGTTCCTTTAGCAGAATAATAGTAATATATTTTCCTGTAGGCCCCATGACCTGTCTAGTTTCAGGTTTCAGAACTCATTAGCAATGTCCATCTCATGGAGTGAGTGGGCCTTAAATTCAGTTTTTAAAAAGTGGTTTGTTACTCCCATACCACTTGTGCTACTATTACATCAGTATATATTACAAGCAGGCCCTTGTTGTAAGTTATAAGGTTCATGCAGCTGGGTGAGTTTGATGATTACTTTTCTCCTTCAGTAATGTGTATAGTACCTTCTAGCAATATGAATGTTAGTAGGGGTGAGGCTTCTAATTTGGCACCAGCTCAATTTCTTCGTGTTTGGTGACTTGAATAAGTGGTACCTTCAGTATTAAGGTCCTATTGTCTGGGTAACCAATGGCATTAGTAAAAGCCTGTTTTGGTTTGTTTGGTAGGTTTATGACATTCCTTTGTGAACAACTCAGCAAGATATAACCAATTCCTGAAACTAGGGGTTTTTACTTGGTAGGATATGGCATTTAGCAGTGGCATTGTCTCCCGGTTATATGGTAACTCGATTTAAATTCGTTTTGCAAATTGTGTAGAAGAGGTGACTGAGACTTGAAGGCACAAGATAGGAACTGTCCCACTGTCCCAGGCTTACAGTGTGAACTCAGGCCTGTTGATTCCTCAGCCTGTGCTTTCTCCAACGCATGGGGCATGTTGGGCAGCAGTGCTGGCTTGGAAGGAGCTTCAGGTTCCTCAGTTATAACACAGCTGTGTGGTTAGGATGGGGCTGTGTAGGACAGGGCATGTTTTGGGGTAAAAGACCCAAATCTGTGCTGTCTCTGGTTTAAACTAGGGGAAGAAATGAAATAACTGTACTGGGTGACTGCAGAAAATATAAGAAAGATCACCAAAAGTTGTTGTGACATTTTAGGAATTAAGGAGAGTAGATGGAGTGGAGAGTGAGGCCTGAGAACAGTGAGGTCATTGCAAGCACTTAATATTGCTGGTGAGATGAAAGGGGAAGAAACCACTATGCGGACGGCAGAAGCACGAAGCTTCTTTGTGAGCCTGCTCACTGAATGTTAGTGATTGCTGCCATGTGCCAGGCCAGCTCACACCTGAACACCCAGGCTCCTGGGAAACAAGGGTGTGTAATGGTGATGCTAGGTGTCACCAGGTGACATTTCTTCATGTCCCAGTGAGTCGTCTGCAAGGATTGTTTTTGGAAAGAGAACAAATGATGCTTTAGGAAGAAGTGCAGTAAAATTTGATGGCTGGCTTTAGGCAAATGATAATACAGGATTAGGAAGCACCTATCCCCTTTTAGTGAGAAGGGGTCATAGTTTGAATGGAAAGACTGACTTAAAAATTATTTTGGATGGGGTTGTGTGTGTTGTTTATTGTTGGGCACTTGATTAGCATGAATTAAGGCCTGGGTTCAGTCACCAGCATTGAGGGAGAAAAGATAATTTAAGATGGTATAGCCAGAACTGTCTACATATCTACTGTCTCTAAAAAGTCGTATTCCAACTCCGACTTTTCTTTCACATATTACACAAAGGACTTAGAGTTATTCAGTGTTTACCATGATGTTTCTTTAAGTCAATGTTAATTTAAACAACTTAAAAGTCAACAAGATGTTTTCGCTTCTTGAGTGAAGACTATAGATGATCTAAAAACCTGGTTTGTCAGAGTCAGTCTTAGAGGGTCAGATGAAACCTTTAAGATTATTTTCTATTTTTGAAGAGGAAGCTTAATCATTATTATAGTGGAAACATAAAGAGAGACGTTGGCAGAAGTCTGAGAGAGAGCATGAAAACAGGAAGAAGGAAGGTGTTGCCCACAAAGTGTGTTTACTGCAGCTGGAGCAGCAAACCCAGATGATGACAGAGGGCATCAAGGGAGGATGTGATGAAGAATAGAGTGTTTGCAAAATGACCAGGTGACTCTGGATGACTGTCTCAGTGCTGTGCCTACTCACTTTCGTGTGTTCAAACAAAGAACTTATGTATTTATTGGGCCTCATTTTTCCTCCTTGGGAAATAATGTTTTTCCCCCTCTCTTTTAAATATATAAAATGTGGCAGACTTTCTCATTATTAATGAGTATAATCTCTTCAGCAAAATTTAGTTTGTAGTCATCTGTACTTGCTCCCCAGCTTACTTCCCTGGAGCCTCCCAGACAGCGAAAAGAATCCTATTAAAACTGAAGCAAAGAGGTACCACGAATCTGAGGTGAATATGAGGAGTTGTTCATTACAGATCGGATGA
This sequence comes from Lophiomys imhausi, assembly GCA_907164525.1. NCBI lineage: Eukaryota > Metazoa > Chordata > Mammalia > Rodentia > Muridae > Lophiomys > Lophiomys imhausi. The sequence goes on along the minus strand of CAJQZJ010016855.1, from coordinate 3,401,258 downwards.
ACTGGATTCTTGATCTGGGTGCATTTTCTAGTTTAATCGTATCACTATCTTAGAGGGTTTTATGTAGTTCTTAGAACCTCCCCCCGCCCCCCCCACGACCACCAGGAACTGGAGAGGTTGTTCAGTTAAGAGCTCCTACAGTTTTTGCAGAAGACCAGAGTTGGGTTCCCACTCCTACACTGGGTGGCTTACAACTGCCTGTAACTCCAGCTTTAGGGAACCTACCTCCTTCTTGAGCACCTATATATACCTCACACCGACACATCTACGTACATAATTAAAGAATAATAAAAAATAAATATTAAAAAAAATCTTCCTCTTGACCAGGTATTCCAGGATATCATTTGCAGGTAGGATGATTTTGCTAGCCCTTTGAAGATTTGTTAGGAATTGACTTTGGCAAGTCTTTTTCCTATGACAGGAATGGATATTACCTGATAAAGCATTTATGTGCTGGGTGGAATAGGAGTTGATTAATGTGATTTGACTGATTGCTTGATTAAGCAGCTAACAGAAGCTATAAATTCCAGGGCCAAGTATGGAAATTAGGTATATCCCAGAGAGATAGTAAGTATGTTAGAGACTCAGGAAACAGCTTTCTTCTCTGAGGACACTTGTTGTACAGTACAAGTGATTAGAAAGTGAAAAGGCAGGCACATTGGTGGTACTCGAAGGGCCTCATTGCCTGTTGGATTGGCCAAGGGACACTGGTTACGTTGGGTGGTGTAGCAAGGGTGATTGGAGTCAAAGTTGGTATGGCAGGGATTTAGGCTCCTGCCTGCCAGTCCGTTATGTGTTCATGCACAATTCCCTTAGCCTTCTGGATCTCCACTGTCTTACTATAACACAACAGACTGCAGGCTGAGAGTGCTCAGGCTGCTAACACTTCCTTGACCCTTCTTTCTCTATCCCACTTGAAGCTGCTGGTATTTTTGTTACTGCCTGGGTTTGGATTAGCTGCTATTATTTTCTCTTCTCCACTAGCCCAACCAAATATCTTGCCAAACATAATGATAAAATTGCTCCCCCTCTTCTCCAAACCACTCTGGCCCATTTCCAAAATATTTTAGTGATAAGAAATGTATCTTGTAGTAGTGGTAGCGACTTATAATAGGGTTTTATTTTTGTTTTGGTTTTGTTCCGGTGAAACCTTTCAGAGTAAGGCCAGGAAAAGCTGTGGGTCTTCTTGCTAGAGGAAACAATCTATAGGGGGCTCTTGGATTCTGAGGGCTTCTAAGCAGTGCTCAAGAAAAAAAAAAAAAGCCAGTACCGTGTTTACGAATGTGTGTGATACTGTCACTTCTAGAATATGACGAGCCGGGGTTAGTGGGAACATGAGGAACCCTAGCAGACAGAGGCTGATGAATGAATTAGTAACTGTGGCGTTCAAGGTATGAATGAGCCAGGAACACTTCCGAGACAGATGGATCACTTCCTGGAGTCAAGGTGAGTTTTGCGAGCATGTCTTTGTACCAGAAACTGTGAGCTTGTATTTTCTAGAGTGGAGACATATTTTCTAGCTGCTTTGTTTGTGACGAAGGATGATTAAACCTGGCTTATATCCTGTAAACTTCTCCAGAGGACATGATCTATATTCAGAAGTTCCCAGGAGCTGAGCATGGTGGTACGCGCCTCTAATTCCAGCACGCGAGAGGCCAAGGCAGGAGAAATCAAGGGTTTGAGGCCAGCCTGGGCTACATAGTGAGACCTGGTCACAGAAAGAAGACAGACAAAACTCCCAGGTTTAGCTAGTGAAGTAAATCTCTCCCTCTAGCGTTCGTCTCATAGAGATCCCGTTTTCATAAACCGCTGCCTTAATTTTTCTTTTTTTCTATGTGCACCTTTGTTGCCCATTTAGAAGATCTTTCTGGAGGTGCCAATTATTGGTGGGCGTCCTCAGTTGGACCCTCACCTTATTTCTTCAATTTGACAGTCCCAGAGTTAAAGCGGTTTTTTTTTTTTTTTTTTCAGAGCTGTAACCTAGATGCTCAACCCAGTTGCCTCCACCTGGTTTTGAGTGCAGAGCTGCTGAGTTCATGGTGGAAATCAGTAAGCACTGAGCTGGGTTCTCTGGGTTCCTGAACAATGTAAATGTAGCTGAGAGTAGGAACAAGGTCCCAGTTTCTCTTTTGTACACAACAGCTACTAAAGCTATTTTAGTTTTTAAATCTTTATTTATGTATCCATGCATATGTCTGCATGAATGTATGGCATGTGTATGGATGGTTGCAGGGGCCAGCAGTGGGTGTTGGTTACTGCATGGTTCTAGTTGAGCCGAAATTATAGGTGATTTCGAGAGGCCCAACACAGGTGCTGGGAACTGAAGTCGGGTCCTCTGCAAGATCCGTGAGTGCTGACAGCGTCTGAGCTGTATTTTCTAGCTCAGCAATATCTATTTTTATGAAAACTAAAACATCAGAAGACATCAAACTTTTTTTTCCCTCCTAGTTTCTTTCCTTCACTGACCTGGGGCCATACCTCAGTTCTCAGGAGCTCTGTTCAGTACTGAGCGTAGTGATCACTACTGATTTGTCATAATTTATAGAAACAGGCCATTCCTTCCATGCAAATCTCTGATGTTTTATTATGTTTGTCTCAGAATTTGAATGAATATAACCCTATCTCAACTTCAGAAAAATAGTATGTTTCCTTTTATAATAGACTATCTTTTATTTTTTTCATAGATTTTCATAGATGTAATAAATGTACTTTGATCATATGTACCCCAGTTCTCCCTCCCACTCCAACCACCACCTCTTTCCTCTCACTCCTCTTAGGTACCCCCTCATATGTAACCTCTTCCATTCTTGCCGTCCTTTTTTGGTTAATAACCCACTAAGTCCACTTAGTGCTGCCCATTGGGATGCTGACTGACCTCTCGGACTTGGTCCCTGAACAGTTAACCAAAGCTTCAGTGATGTCATGAGTGCAAAGGTCATGTCCTGTCCTGAAGACAGCATTTCACAGCACCTCCCCTCCCGCTACATCTTCTGGTTCTTAGATTATTTCCACACTCTTCTTCAATGTTCTCTGAGTCTTGGGGTGTTGGCTTGACAGACTCAGCACTGTAATCAGTTATGAGTCTGTGCACTAACTGGCCACTGCAGAGAGAGGCTTCTCTGGCTAAGGTGGACTGCAGCACTGGCCTGTGGGTATCTAACAGGCACAAGGTGGGTAGAACAATATAATGAACTTAGATATATATACAGTGTTTTAGCTGTGGCTAATCTATTGCCTTTCTTGTTTCATCTGGACCCATCTAATTCTCCTTTCCTTGAAATTGTATTGAAGCAGATTCCAGACATTATCACCTCATCTGTAAATATTTCATATGTTGAGGATAAAGAACTCTGTAAACATATCCAGGTACCAGCATGAACAGTTCTTGATATCAAATATCTAATCAGAATTCACAATTCCTTAGTTGTCTCAAACTTTGTTTTGGCTTTGGTTTTGAGGAGTGTGTCTCACTCACTGTGTAGCTCAGGCTGGCCTTAAATTTTGTCTCTTCATGTACCTCGTCCAACCACTTAGAACTTGCTTTTGTAGTTTGCTAATTTGAGTTGTGGTTCTGTAAGTATATATGTTGAGGTTGGTTGATATATTACTTAAGTTCTTGACCTTTGGACTTCCCTCCCTCCTTTCTGCTTTTTATTATATTTTTCTTGCTGTTTTTGTCATTGTTGTCTTGGTAAAGAAACTGGGTCATGTGTCTCATGCAATTTCTTATGATCTGGGTTTTGTGTACTCTGTTATTTGTAAGGAAGTAAGTGAGTAATGTTTTTAAAAGTGTTTTTCAAGTGTATGTAAGTGTTTTTTTACTTTGAATTGAAGACAGTATAGCTGTGGAGTTTTAAGATCTGATGAGGCCGGAGGTTTGTCAGGTAGCTTCGCATTTCTCCCTGCTTCCCAGTTGTTGGGCGCTCCTCTGGCTGAGTACACGCAGAGGTTTCACTTACCCGGCTGAAGTGTGCCCCAGTCAGAACACGCCAGCCATCCCTTGTCAGTGACACCCCACAGTTAGTTATTCCTGTTGAATCTACATGGGAAGACGGGAACAGAATGTCTGCCTCAAACTCTTTGGCCCCACACCTGCCTCTTCTTCTTTGCTGTGAAGAACTTTTCTCTCAGGACTACTCATTCTAGGGGAAACAGGATCACAGACTCCCTTGGATTGGGAAGAACTTGCCTAGATCATTTGACCCCACCCAGAAATCTTAACACAGAGCCCCTGCATCAGTCCTTCCAGAGCAAGGCTGTTGATGAGCAAGTTTCGTTAGAAACACACCTCCTGCATTCCGACTCTCTTCTTCCTTAAGCACAGATAGTTATGAAAGTGTGTCTCTCTCTGCTGGCCATACTGCACGTGTGTCTAGGAAGCTCCCCTCCACGTTGAGGACTTTTGTTAGTTCTCCAACAGAGTCTTGCTCCATGGACCTGGCTAGCCCAGGACCCACTCTGGATCCCAAGGTGGCCGTGTCCTCTTACCTCAGCCTCTCTTATGTTGGGCTTACAGGCCTAAACTACCAGGCCTGTCTGGGGATCTTTAAGATTAGTCTTGTAAGCTAACCTAAAAAATAAAACCTCTTTGTCCTCTTCATTACATGATATGGAAACTCTGTCCAAGTATATATTATGGTTTTCATGCCAAAACAATGCTTTTACAGGTAAATTCGAAGTGTGAAGAGATTACTTGAGGTTGCTTTTTTGGCTAGAATATGTGTGGTGGTTAATCTTATGTATGTGTTGGTTTGTGTGAGCCATAGGGTGGCAAGATACATGATCAAACATTTTTATGGATATTTCTGTGATGGTGGTTTTTTGTTTGTTCATTTGTTTTGTTTTTGGTTTTTCGAGAAAGGGTTTCCTCTGTATAACAGAGCCCTGGCTGTCCTGAACTCTATTTGTAGGCCAGGCTGGCCTCAAGCTCACAGAGATCCGCCTGCCACTGCTTCTCAAGTGCTGAAATTAAAGGCGTGTGCCACCACACCTGGCTTGTTTTGTTTTTTTAAGAAGCTGTTGAAATGGCTCGGTGGATAAAGCTGCCAAACTGGATGAGCTGAGTTCCATCCTCATATGGTGGAAGGAGAGAACCCATTCCCACAGTCCCATGTTGTCCTCTGACCTCACATGTGTGTCATATGTGACACACCCACCCCCCCCCACAGGCACACACACGCACGCATGCACGCACACACGCGCGCGCACACACACACACGCACGCACGCATGCACACACACGAGGAAACAAATACATGCAATTTATAAGTTTTAATTTTTAGGCTAGCCTACAAAGTTTCATCGTGACAGCTTCCATACATATATGGCATTACACTTTGTTTGCAATTACTCCTTGAAGGGGGGTTTGGATGTGGTTAACATTGAAGAAAGTAGACTTTGAGCAAAGAAGACAAGCATCCACCATATAGTTGGGCCTCCTGTTAGTTAAAAGCCTGAGTAGATCAAAAGTCTGACCTTCCTGAGCCTGGAGGATATTTCTAGCCCATTGCTTTTGGTGTCTGCTCTCCAGGGTAGATTTTTTGAGACTGTCAGCCTCCAGAACTGCATAAGCTAATTCTTTATTATAAATCTCTTTCTAAATATACATACATCCTCCTGGTTCTGTTTCCTCTGGAAAAACCCTGACTAATATAGCATGGGATTTAGGAGGGCCAGACTATGTCATAGATTTATATCAATTCTCCTTTTTTGGGGAGATGGGAGTGTCTTGCTGTGTAGGCTGGCCTTAAAATCTCAATCTCTCTGTCTCAGCCTCCCCATGGTAAGATTATGGGTGTGTGTTGCCACACATGACCCCACACGTGTGTTTTTAAGTGTCATTTTGTATTAAGAAAATGTAAAGATCATTGGAGAGACCATCAGGACACTGAGACTCGGGACACACTTCTTCTAACTATCTGCCTGTTTGTCTCTAACCCACACATTTGCTCTCTCTCAGCCTCAATTTGTTCTAATAAAGGTTCAAGAGATTTTCAGGGTCCGTGAGTCAGTGAAATACATTGATATGTAAGCCAGCTGCTGAGGAGGCATGAGAAGACGAGTTTGCTCAGGACAGCCAGGGTTCCCATTATTAAATAAGAAATGAAGGCAGAGAATCTAATTTTCATTTAGGATCTGTCTCTGTATTATACTAATTCTTATTTTGTCTACAAGGAGTTACATAGTGGTCACATGGTGGAGGTTTGGCATGTGTGACAAGTTGTGCAAAGGCAAGGGGTCCTGGCTTAGACCTGTCCCAAGGACATTGTGTTTTTTTCTGTCTCCGTCTCTTGACTCTATCTCTATGTTCTGTCTCTCTCTTTGTGTATGTGTGTGTATATGTGTGTGTGTGTCTCTGTGTGTATCCGTGTGTGTATGTGTGTCTGTGTGTGTGTCTATATATGTGTGTGTGTGTCTGTGTGTGTGCCTGTGTGTGTCTGTGTCTCTGTGTGTATGTGTGTGTATATGTGTGTGTGTCTGTGTGTATTTGTGTGTGTCTGTGTGTGTGTGTGTCTGTGTGTATATGTGTGTGTCTGTGTATATGTGTGTGTGTCTGTGTCTGTGTGTGTCTATGTCTAGACATTAACCTCAGGGCCTCCCACTAGCTATGCTCCTCTCTGGGCCTTCGTCTCCACGTGGAAAGGCAGTAGTGGCAGATCGGAACCAGCACTGCTCTGGCTTCTGTCTGCAGAGTGGTCAGCACTTCGCTGTAGTGACCTTCATGTTCAACTTCCCCAGCAGTCTGCTGCTCGGGAGGAGGCTGGCCTTGGTGGTTGGGGGTCTGTGAAAGCCAGCCAGAGGGAGGGTCATTTGTCCTCTTTGGATGTGACACATAGGAGCAGGGTGATGTCCAGTGAGTTGACTCTTTGCCCCAGATCCTGACTGTGAGCTGGCCCATAAGGAGTCAGGGCTCTGAGACCATACCCCCCAAGAGGCAACTTGGCTGATAACTCTTTTACTTGGTTGCTCATGAAGATGGAGAAATGATTAACCCTTAGAGTCCCTAGTTGGATCCCACAGATTGTTTTGGTCTATGGGCTGACGTTGTTTTACCAACCTCTTCCAAATTGGGTGTCTTTGCTTGGACTCTTGTATGGAAACTATCCCTTGGGAGACAGCGGTGGGCCAGGGCCGTGGGAAGCAGCAGGAAGAAGCTTCTAGATGCTGCTCCTGGCTCCCTGACTTACCCTTGAGGAGGTAAAGAAGGGGACCCCCGAGATGAGTAGGAGACAGGAAAGGCACTTCAGTCTGGAGGCTGCTGAACGGAGCCACTCCTGGCCCACTGCCCAGCAACCGCTTCCTTTCCCTGACAAGGCAGCTCTGCTGGCCTGGCTGATGGCCACTTGCTAGTGGCCTTAGCACATGATTCCTGTCCACCCAAGGTCTGAGGGATCGGGCAGGAGGTTCCAGGTTTAGCCTGCCTCTTCCGAGTCACAAGGGTTTCTTGCCGGCTGGCTGCCCCTATTTGCCATGAGACAGGTGAGTCCTAACTCTACCCAGGGCCATATGCTCAGTGTGGTTTTGTTGGTGGTGGTGGTTTTTGTTTTGGAAACAGGAGACACAGGATTTCTCTGTGCAGCCTTGGCTGTCCTGGAACTTGATCTGTAGACCAGGCTGTCCTCAAACTCACAGAGATTTGCCTGCCTCTGCGTCTTGAGTGCTGGGATTAAAGGTGGGTGCTACCACTGCCCGGCTGTGTTCTTGACACATAAAATGAGTTACCCACTTTCTTGATAGTTGCTAGAGTCAAGGCAGAGGGACTGGACTACATAGACCCATTCAAATGGGACTCTGGCTCCCAGCCTTGGACTGTCATAGCTGGTCTCTGATCACTACCAGGCTCATGCTGTCCCACAGTGGCAGGGCAGTGTGGGGTCCTGGATGCCAGTGGAGGCTGAGAGTTGTCACTTGGTGCTCTTTCTGGCCTTGGTTTCTCTTTGTAAATCCAGGAAGGTGGGAGGGTGGTATGGGGATGACTGCCCATCCATAGGAAGTTAGATCTGATCTATAAAGGAGCAGGACCCTGGTCAAAAGGAATCATTTGCAGGTAGCTCTAGAAAGGGTGAACTAGGTCAGGTCAGAGTCTGATTTCCACTGCTCCTGGCTTCCTGTCCACTTTGCTCCAGCCCTGTCCTTCTCTTCCGTTTATTAGAGATACTTTGTGGGTGGGGATGCCCCTCAGTTGACCAAATGCTTGTGAAGCAAGCTTGATCTCCTGGTTTGGTCCTCAGTACCTGGCCAATAGTACCTGTAATCTTGGGATGAGAAATTCAGGATTATTTTGTCTACATAGGGAATTCAAGTCCAGCCTGAGCTAGAGACCATGTTGTTAACATATAACAAAAAACTTAAAAGCTCCTGGATGACATTTCCCCCCATTCTGTAGTAGAATCTTCCAGGTGCTCTGACTGGGCACCTGATTGCAGATCTTTCTGATGAGGCTGAGTTAAGCTCTTGAGCATTTTCCTGGTTACTTTAAGGATATTAATTTTATTTTCAAAACTGGGACCATAGAGGAGGAATAAGGGGCATGAAAATGTATAAATTCTAGATACTTGGGTTTAAGCAGTGTTAGGGAGGTGCCCAACTCCATTTTTAAGAGAAAGGCTGTATGAAGGTGGTGTTACGGGACATGTTTGAGGTGGTAGAACTGAAATTCTCTAGTAAAACTGACATAGTGTCTCCCTTAATCAACTCACCTCTTTGTCAAGGACTCAGACATATAATAACTCTTTTTTTAGTGATTTATATATTTTTATTGCATGTATGTGTCAGATCCCTTGGAACTGGAGTTACAGTTGTGAGCTGCCATGTGGGTGCTGGGGATTGAACCCAGGTCCTCTGGAAGAGCAGCCAGTGCTTTTAACCACTAAGCCATCTCTCCACCCACCCTCCACGTTGGACTTTCAAACTTACAGAAGAAGCAGGGAGGGGACACACAGTGGTGGTGCTGGCTGCACTTAGGACTCTGTCCCAATAGCCCTTGGTGCTTCTTTGCTTCCATGAGGCCCCTAGAACTAGATGTGGAATTGGTTTTTCCTGCTGGACCCCTCGCTCCCTCTTCTCTGTGCTTTTCCCTTATTAGACTTCTGTCTTGTTCTTACTGGGGAGCAGGCTCCCTTAGGATGGTGTGAGTTGGGGCTTGCTAAGCCATGTGCCCGCTCCCCTGGTTAGCTTTAGACCCATGTACAGTGCTTACGATGGGTTTTTAGCAGCTACCAGCTTTTCACCCTGTATCTAGCTCCCTTCAACAACCACCCACTCCTTGATTCTTGTGTTCACTTGGTGAGTTGTTTATTAACAGCAGCAAGTCTGAGGGAAGTTCTGCCTGAAACTTAAAAAAAAAAAAAAGTCTATTCCCAGGGAATATAGCTGTGGACAGTTTATTGTGCCATTGTTTAAGTCAAGAAGTTGACCTGGAACTTGATAATAATTATAAATTCTGTTCACTCTGCATCTAGTGTGTCATTAGCTTTAAGAACTGGTAATTTTACAGGCTCTTAGAATGAACCTGCAAGTAGGTGGCTGCATCCTTTTTTTTATGGACACAGAACTGGACCTCCTCCGAGGTCATGTGACTCACATGAAGTCAGTTACCTGATTGAGAGCATGGGTCAGGCTACAAAGTCAGCACTCTGCCATGTTGCCTACTCATGGCTGAGTGCTCACCCTTCCCCCCCAAAAAAAATGTTGCTGGTTTTAAGAATGAGTAGGAAAGGAGTTTGGACAAAATGTGCCTGAGTATCTACTGGCTGACAGTTTGGGCACCCCACAGTGAGTGGATAACACTTCTGAAAATTAAATGTTCAGGAAGGACAGAGTCACAACTGGTCTACTTGTGTTTTTGTTGCTTCTAGAATAATTACAGGTTTTTCTTTAACATATTTGATCATGCTGAAAATAAAGGTAGCTGTTTCTCCTGGTTAAAAAAGAAAAATACACATTTACTGTGAGAAATGCAGATGCCTGTACAAATGGTGAAGATGTTCCAAAGTACCTGAAGCTGTTTGCAAAGGTGGGCTGGATTTCAGCTCCGATTTGCAGTTCACCATGCTTGGGACCTTGGTATAAACACTTCTGTTCTTGTTTCTGGTCTGTGAAGTTGGAAATAGCCTACATCATTGGGTTTTGATAAGATAGGAATTTACAGCCAGAAGCCTCCAAGCAATGACCCAGAGATGGTTAATATCTTAATGATCTCATGGCTTTCCTTTCTGAACTGTGTATATGTGTGTTAACCTGTGTCTATGTTAATGATGAAATGATCATGAAAATGATTTTTTCAACATTTATTTATTTCTTCAAGTTACATCTCAATCACAGCCCTCTCCCTCCTTCCTTCCTGGTCCCACCCTCCTACACTCTTCCCCCTCTCACTCCTATCCTCTTTAAAAAAAAAAATATTTATTTAAGGTGTATATTTTTCTTCCCCCCTAAATCTCACCTTTTTAGTCCAGTGAAAGACTCTTTTTGTTATAACAATAAATACAATACAAAACAATAAGAATGATTAGGCAACAATTATGGAAATTGTAAGGTATAACGAACATTCTCAATTTCCAGTCCATATGTATTTGGCAACTAATAATAATATTCTATTATCTATCTATCTTGATGAGTTCTATACCTAACTAAGGTGGGGTGGGTGATTTTTTTTTTATGTTGAAAATGATATTTTTAAAACCAGGTTGTGTCTTTTTATCAAGTAACTTATCTTGACCACCTTTCCTTGTCTCTAGCTTTCACCATTGCCTGACGGCGGCTGCTCACAATCCAGGATAGGATGGTGTAAATGGAATTGAATCTGCATCATTGCAGGTGTGTGTGTGTGTGTGGGGGGGGGGGGTAGCAGGTACAGTCTTCTAGTCTCCCACTAACATAAGGCACTTAAAAGCAAGTCTGTGAACATTGCTGCTTTGGTGAAAGGGGCTCCTTTCCAGAGCTTCCTAACCCTCCCTCCCAGTGTGGTAAGGACCAGGAAGGATTCCTTTTGGAGCTCAGAGCCTACCTTGATCCAGTGTGGCAGTGCTGTGAATTCAGATGCCAGCCCTCATTGGGGGAACTGAGATCCTGGCTCCCTTTGAAGTTAGAACAACAGTGCTACTGCATTTGATCTGATCTCTGGGTGCCAGTCAGAGCGTCTTCTCTGCTTTTTTTTTTTTTAAATTTTATTTATTTATTTATTTATTTATTTATTTATTTATTTATTTATTTATTTATTTATTATGTATACAGTATTCTGTCTGCATGTATGCCTGCAGTCCAGAAGAGGGCACCAGATCCCATTATAGATGGTTGTGAGCCACCATGTGGTTGCTGGGAATTGAACTCAGGACCTTTGGAAGAGCAGACAGTGCTCTTAACCGCTGAGCCATCTCTTCTGCTCCTTGCTTCCCAGGTAGGACTGCCATGCTCCACCCTTCTGGGAGGTGGGCCGCAGTCACTGACCATACCCTTTAGTTTTGGGAGTTTCTGGTGACACACTTTTTGATTCCTTTTCTCAGGCTGCATTCACACTCTTACAAACCATCCATTTGTTCTCTCTTGAACTCTTCCCCCACTAGCAAACCTCGTCTTGCATGCCCCCCACCCCCTTTCAGGTGTATTTTATGTGCAGTTTCAAAGAATGTACTTGTTTGTTCGGTCTAACCTCAAGAAGGCAAAAGAGTGGTGTATGGTGTGACTGGGGACAGAAGTCTTGTGTGGAATTCGCATCAGAGAAGGTTCATGACTGTAATAATATTCCTTTCTTCCTATCAGAAAACATCTGTTTGAGACTTGGCAGCTTAGTCCTTCCAAAGGAACGCCCCTGCCCTGCAGGATGCTCTCCACTGACTGAGCACAAACACAGCAGCTTCCCCAGGACATTTAAGAGAAGGGCTCATGTTTGCACTCTAAGAAGTGAGTATATCATCACTGTGGAGAAAGATCTAAGATGCTGTTGGGGTGGTTTGTCTGCCCAAACCATAGAGGAACAAGTGTCTTTGAGAGATGTGCTGACCTCTCAAATAATGTACATATTTTATAGCAGCGAAGCTCAAAGTATCAACGACTCTCTCCGGTGTTTTCCAAAGTACTTTTTAATTAGTTTCCTTCTGACACTCTCCCTGTGAGAGAGGTTAAGTAGCACTACCCTCTTTCCACAGACTCTGAAACTACAAGGTTAATTGACTTCCCTTGGGCCCAGTTTACCTAGTGGAGGGATTTCCTCTATCAGCTCCTGCTTTTCATGACAAAGCCAGGGCTGCTTGTGGAGCACCTAGGGAAGAGGAGGGAAGGGTCCTTGCCAAGGATGGAACATCCTTGCTGACTATACCTTTTTTTGCTCTATTTTAAGTGTTTTTGTTTGTGTTTTTTGTTCCTTTGTTTGCTTATTTTGAGACAGGGTCTCTCATGCAGCCCAGTTGCCCTCTGACTCACTGTATGAGCTTCTGATCCTCCCAACTCCACCACATCTGGTTCTGTCTGGTGCCTAGGGCTGAACTGGGTTTGTGTTGTTCATGATAGGCAACTGCTTTACCAATTGCACCACATCTCCAGCCACTATGCCCCCCCCCCCCTTCTTCAATGCAAGGGATCGGATCTATAGTCTTATTCTTGCAGTCTTGTTTGGGGATTGCTGAGACAGTGGTTGAAATGGTGTCCTTCAAACCACAGATGGAGATCCTTGACCTGGATGTGGCTTTGTTTCCTTGAACTAAGCCGCAAGCGTGATGGATGGCAGAAATTATTTTTGGCTCAACTGCCCCGTGTTGATAAGGTGCTCTTTGCGTTTCAGGGAGAATTTCAGTGTTTGGCTTTTTTTTTTTGTAAAAGGTTTGCCAGTTGTCCCTGGTACATGTTCCTTTTAAAATTTGTCTATAACTGACATATTGCAATGCATGTATTTAGACTATGGAGGTGGCTTCTAATATAGCAGGCCCTAGCATCTCTCTCTCTCTTGCTTCCAAAAACCTGCCACAGCTTGAATCATTTTGGCATTCTTCCTCTAGAGATAGAGCAGATCCTTGCCACAAAGCAAGGCTGAGTGTGCCTTTGAAGACTGTGGGAGTAGATAAGAAGTTGCCATATTGATGTTTGTTATTCTTCTGTCCTGAGTGTACTTTCCCTCTGAGTCCATAAGGGCACTCCAATAATTAGCTAAATTCTTGTTAAGAATGTTACAGGCTTATGGAGGGCAGTCATCACAAAAGGGAGGAGAGGACAGGATTTTGAGATAGCAAAGCTAGTTTCTTGTCTACACCAGAATTTTCATAGACAAGGGAGAATTGTTATCAGCGTTAGGGTCTTTTTCTTTTTTTTTTTTTTTCCCTTTAAGGTTTTTTTTCCCCCTCAGCTATAAAAGTTGGGTTTTTTTTTCCTCTTCTGGGGACAGTGTTTAGAGGTGTTTAGTGGTCTAGGATTTAACATGCCGTCATAGCCTTTTCTACCCTAAACCACTGGCAAGGGAACTGATTACCTTTTATACAAGGACTTTGCAAAACATCAAGCCCAATATTTAGTGTGTGCCCAGGTAGACAAGGCCTGTGAGAGTTCCATGTGTTCTGAATGTATCAGGGGCAAGATCAAGCTTGCTTCTTTATGGTGAAATTGCAGTGAAGGCATGAGCAGAGTCAGGAACTAAATAAACACAAAAGGCTTTTTAAATGATTAAAAGAAAAATGTCACAGTCCTAGAATCTCAGCCACTCAGGAGACTGATACAGAAGTTGGAAAGTTCAAGACAAGTTCTAGGCCAGCCTGGGTAACTTAGCAAGATCTTGTCCCAAAATAATAACTAAGTAGCTGGAGGTATAGCTCTGTAGCAGAGTGCTTTTGGTCCTAGGTTCAATCCCCCTGCACTGCAGAATTAAAGTAAAAATGGAAAACACAAGCAATGCTAGTTCAATGTTAATTGTAAACATACACTCAGACCTTTACTTCATAGACTCAACAGATCTAGTTTTGGTCCCAAGAGCATTGGGATGTGGGATTAGGATGTGGCCACTGTCGTCCCCCCCCAAATGTCTCCATCACACAGTTATTTATCCTAAGTGTACATGTGATAGGGAGTAAGCAGACTTGCTGTTGGCACTTGCAACTTTAGGTGTTTTTTGGATGGGGAAAATCAAGGCCACAAGTAGCAAAAGATTGAATCCAGGTTGATACAACGTTTCCTTCTCTGCGTTTTGTCTGAGCAGGGATTGTTGGTTATCTCCTTTGCCCTTCTCTTGCTGGATGGAACAGGAAGAACACCAGAATCCCGAAGATAGAAGCATGGGTTCTGACTTTGAGAACTCTGAGGACCGAGAAGGGGACCCAGAAGAAAGAGGAATGGGCTCTAATCCACGGGACACAGAGGAGAGAAGCCACCTGGAGCAGGAGATGGACTCAAGCCTGCAGGATGATGACCTAAGAGGGGACTCACAAGAGAGGGAAATGGTGACCGCTGCCTGTTCAGGTGAGAAGACTGGAGTTGCGGCACTCACATTGACATTTGGTTCCCCTGGCAAACAGTCAGGGCTGGTTCTGGGGCTGAGGAGGAGGGCTCTCTAGAGGCCATTGAGCAGGATTCTCTACTGACTTGGCTCTCAATGTTGGTTCTGTGAGTATCCTTTTCTTTAATATCATCCACCACTGAGGCCACCTGGTAAGCATGGGTAAAGGGTCACACATGGGTGCAGCTTTTTGCCACAGGTGACCACGTGTAGCAATACTACAATGGAGTCACAGGCAATACTGGGTCCTGCCTCACAGATGTTGGGGGAGTAACATGATGCATTCGATTTTAAGAGTGACTTAAAAGTCACTCTTAAAGAGATGGGCCAGTGGTTAAGAGTTGCTTCCTACTCTTGCAGAGGACCTGAGTTCAGTTCTAAGCACCCATATCATTCTGCTCACAAACACTTGGAATCAGTTCCAGGTGTTCCAATGTCCAGCAGGCACCTGCATGTACTTGGTACACACAAACTCACATACACACAGATGAGTAGATAATGGTTTTGTTTTTTTAACTTCAAGAGTGACAGCACAGAGCTGGGCAAAGTACATTCATATTTCTAGTTAAATCATCATTTTCCTTTCTAGATAGGCAAAATCAGTGGTTAAGTGACCTCCCTGTGTTCATGAGGCTGCTTGCCCAAATGCCCAAGTTCCTGGCTATCACCCTGGCTATTTCTGACCTGAAAGCAAAATGCTAATCACTAGCCACTTCCTTGTTTCTGTCTTTGGACACTGGGTGCTTTGTCCTGTTCAGGGTATACATCAGGGACACAAAAGAGCTGAAACACTCTGTGGCCAGGCCTGTGTGGTTGCATTCCTTTCCTCATGATAAAGTCCCAGACTCCCTGCTGCTCTCCTCCACAGTGCACTCAAGCCCTCTGCTTGTGGAGGAAGTAGGCATAGACTGACAGGTGTATATCCTCTACCAGATTCTAACTTGGTCTGGCTGTCAACCCCTACCTATCCCTCCTTCACCAATGCAGAGTTCAGTTTGCTCACAGGTATGTCCAGCCTGCTGCTGAGAAGAGTTGTGAATGCTATCCAACACAAACTGTAAACATAATTAAAACATGAGTGTGTGTGTGCGCGTGCGCGCGCACTCACATATGTGAGTTGTTAGGTGTGTCAGATAGAGGTCATCCTCAGGCATTATTCCTTAGGAGACATCTAACTTAAATTTTGGGACTGGGTCTCTTTGGCCTAGAGCTTGCTTAAAGTTGGCTGGCCAGAAAGCCCCAGGGTGATCTGCCTGCCTCTAACTCCCCAAGAATGACAGCCATCCCACTTGGCTTTTTCCACCCCCAACATTTTTATTGATTATTTGGGAATTTCACATCATGTGTTCTATCACACTTCATTGTCCTTCCATGTCTGCTCCCCCTTCATCCTTGTGACTTTCCCTCCCATCAAGAAAAAGAAGAAGAGGAGGAGGAAAAAGAAGAAAAAGAAAGGACGAGGGGGAAAATGTTGATTATTATAGGTTCTGGGTATCAAAATGAGGTCCTCATGCAGACACAGAGCTTTAGAGCAGTGTTTCTCAACCTGCGGGTCTCAGTCTAATGACCCTTTTACAGGGCTGTCTGAGACCATCAGAAAACACAAATATTTACATTGTGATTCCCAACAGTAGCAAAAATACAGTTATGAAGTAGCAGCAGAAATAATTGTATGGTTGGGGCTCACCACAACATAAGGAAAAGGGTCACAGCATCAGGAAGGTTGAGAAGAACTGCTTGAGATAAGCTCCACCTCCTGACTTGTTTCCTTAAGACTTGATTGCTTCTCCAGCACACACTTTGTAGGCAGCAACGCGCTGTTGCAATGTCAAAGGATGGACGTGCTCTCAAGTTGTTCCAGATTGACCAAATGGGGTTTGTTTTTTGCTTTAAAAATCTGTCTGAGACCTGATGAGTCCTACTGGTCTCTTACTTTTCATGACTAACCTGACTTGTGTTTTGAGGATCTAGCTTTAGAAAGTATGGTTGAGCCAAAAACAAAACAAAACAAACCTCCCTTTTCTTTTCTGGAGACGTATCGCCTGAGTCCCCATCTGGTACAAATCTGGCTATCTGCAGGCTTCAAGAGATTCAGCTGAGCAGAGCGCGGGAAGTATAATGGGTGGGGTCTGTCAAGATACTGGTTGGCAGTGGGGCATAGAGCACTGTCTGGTGGGGAAGAGGCTGGCGGAGGGACATTACTTCTTTTACATAGGGCAGTTCCTCTAGAATACCTTTGTACACCAGGTCTAGTTGACCCCATTGCCAACTTGTATGTTGCAGAGGGGCTGCTGAGTGAGGAAGAAGGGGTTCTCCGTGAGGAAGAGGACGACCAGCCTGGTGTGGCCGACATGGCGCTGTTCCCAGGACTGTCAGAATCCGACAGCATATCCCGGAGCCCCCAGGGAGAGGAAGAGGAGGAAGAGGAGGAGGAGGAAAGCGCTGGAGAGAACCGGCTGATAGAGGAAGAAGAGCAGCTGCCTACTCCAGTGCTTCCCTGGAGGCGTCGCCTCTCCCTGGGCGGTCGACCCCGGGGTGACAAACCCACTCACCGCCGCTTCCACCGGCTCCATCACCCCATGGGCGTGGACCTCGGGGAACTCGACAGCCTGATGGCCAGCATCATGGACGCGCCCACCATCTGCCCGGACTGCGGGGAGAGCTTTAGCCCGGGCGCCGCATTCCTGCAGCACCAGCGGATCCACCGCCTGGCGGAGGCCGCGGCCGCGGCCAGCCTGGAGCCCTTCGGTCTGGCCGGCGAGTGCGGAGGGGTGGTGGGGATGGTGGGCGTGGCCGCGGGCGTGGCCAGCGGCTTCGGGGCGGTGCCCGTGCTGGCCCGGCCCCCTCGGGAGAAGCCCTTCCGCTGCGGGGAGTGCGGCAAAGGCTTCAGCCGCAACACCTACCTGACCAACCACCTGCGGCTGCACACGGGCGAGCGGCCCAACCTGTGTGCCGACTGCGGCAAGAGCTTCAGCTGGCGCGCCGACCTGCTCAAGCACCGGCGCCTGCACACGGGCGAGAAGCCCTACCCGTGCCCGGAGTGCGGCGAGGCCTTCAGCCTCAGCTCGCACCTGCTGAGCCACCGGCGCGCGCACGCGGCGGCGGCCAGCGGCGGCGCGGGCCCCGCGGCGCTGCGGCCCTTCGCGTGCGGGGAGTGCGGCAAGGGCTTCGTGCGCCGCTCGCATCTGGCCAACCACCAGCGCGTCCACACCGGCGAGAAGCCGCACGGCTGCGGCGAGTGCGGCAAACGCTTCAGCTGGCGCTCGGACCTGGTGAAGCACCAGCGCGTGCACACGGGCGAGAAGCCCTACATGTGCTCCGAGTGCGGCGAGGCCTTCAGCGTCAGCTCGCACCTCTTCACGCACAAGCGCACGCACTCGGGCGAGCGGCCCTACGTGTGCCGCGAGTGCGGCAAGGGCTTCGGCCGCAACTCGCACCTGGTCAACCACCTGCGCGTGCACACGGGCGAGAAGCCCTTCGGCTGCGGCCAGTGCGGGAAGCGCTTCGGCGACTTCTCCACGCTCACGCAGCACCAGCGCACGCACACGGGCGAGAAGCCCTACACGTGCGTCGAGTGCGGCAAGAGCTTCATCCAGAGCTCCCACCTCATCCGCCACCGCCGCATCCACACGGGCAACAAGCCGCACAAGTGCGCGTCCTGCGGCAAGGGCTTCCGCTACAAGACGCACCTGGCGCAGCACCAGAAGTTGCACTTGTGCTAGCTAGGGCGGGGTGGGGCGGGGATGGCTCCGAACCAGGCTGCGTTGGGCTTAGTCGGCCCTGGCTACTGATCCTGTAGATGTGGGGGGAGGCCTGAGAGGGTCTGGGGGGAGCTTTTGATGTTTGGGGGTGCCCCTAAGGGAACGGTTAATAGTGATTATTTCGAGGTGCCCACCTTCACCATCGAAATAACTCTTGGGAGATGGCTTACTTAAATACACACCACGAGGAGTGAAGAGTTTGGGTGAGCAGAGGCTTGGAGGACCCAGAGGAAGGAGATTTGTGACTGGGTAGAGAAGGTTGGGCTGCCATATTTGTGGAAACCGGGAGAGATGGTTTGTTTAGTTACAAGGGTGCAATAAAATTGCGGGTAGGAATAAGTCTGCCACACTCCCGGGGAGTGGTAAGCTTGAGTTTGCTCTGACAACGCTCCTATCAGCTCTAGACTGACCCTACTCATCCCTGTAGAAGAGGGTATCCGCTTCCCTTCCTATGAGCCTCAGTTGCTATTTTGAGACATCTAGGGGCAATTGAACAAAAATTGCAGTTACCTCAAGGAGCAACCTCAAGTTTAGAAAGTCACTTATAATTGGTTCTCAGATCTCATACGAGATCCTGCACCTGGTTTTTCGCTAATTCTGAAAACTACTCAAGCTTCACATTGGGTCCGGGTTGCCTAGACAGATGGATGACGCCAACCCCTGTGTAAGTCAGGACGTGCCGAAAGCTTGAAAGGTAGGTTTCAAGGAAACGGAAGACCAGTCAACTGCCTCGAAACCTGTTCATAAAAATCAACCACCTTAATTTTGCTGGCTCTGTGGAATAATGAAAGCTGAGTCACAGGATGGGATGCCTACATTTGTATATGTGTGCTCTGACCCCATGAGTCCCAACTTCTGCACAAAATAATGAGGGATCTAATCCAAACAGGACTTTCTTTCCCCCCCTCTATATATAAAAGACAAAGATGTACACATGGAGGGCACAGTCAGGGAGAGGTGGAAATGCAAAATTGCCAAATAGCACAAACAATGAATGTTTTCTTGTTACACAGATGTCAAAATAGCACTTTGTGTTTACAAGGTGCTGTATTCTTTTTAGTGATTGATAGTGTTTCTCACGCCTGTGAGGTAAATCAGTATTACAAACTGTGATTTGGGAAAGGTCTGGGGTAGGAGTGTGTCAAGACTCTTGAAGGAAGGCTGAGGACCGTGATGGGTGGAGTCTGACCTTTTGTGTTCTCAAGTTGGATTGCTAGGATG
The DNA here is from genome assembly GCA_907164525.1 of Lophiomys imhausi. Lineage (NCBI taxonomy): Eukaryota > Metazoa > Chordata > Mammalia > Rodentia > Muridae > Lophiomys > Lophiomys imhausi. Next base: position 3,381,801 of record CAJQZJ010016855.1, on the reverse strand, counting down.
ATAGGATGACTTGCGTGCTCTGATTTACAAAATAAAGTTAAGAACACTGAGCATACTTAGGTTTGATGGAAGAATTAAAGCCTAGAAGGACCAAAGATGTCCTTATTGACAAAGCTGGCCTTTGTCACCTGCTTCCAATGTCCTCACTATGTTCTATTTGTGGTAGGGAGCTGTAGTCAAATGGCTTGTATAGATTTTTGGCTACCTACCCTGAAAATCCCTCCCCTATATTAGCCTTTAGGAGTTAGTGTCGTGGCAAGCAGTAAAGTTTTCTTCACTAACACCACTTATTACCTTAGATTGTTCATGGGAGTCTCGAACTGTTGGACACAGTTGAAGTGGGGGAAAAACAATACGATTGTATTTACAGTTTTAGTGAAGTTTCTGTGAATGCTAGTGATTTATACTTGATTATTTGTATTTCAGTAATGAGCTCCTTTGGGGGCTATAGGGAGGCATGTGTTTGGGTGTTTTGTTTTGTTTGTTTGGTTTTGTCATTCTAAGAACACTTAAAAATCTGGAGACTGGGCTTTTGCATACTGCCTGCTGATCTTGCCCACTTAATCTGTTTATTGTTGTTCACAAAACAAAAAAACAAAAAACAAAAAAACCCAACTGCTCACGCTAGGGATAGTTTTGAAAAACACCAATTCTCTTCCAGTATTCTTTAGTGAAGACTTACACATGCAAAGTCTGTGCCTGTTACTTATTCTGACTTTTGTAATCTGAATGCCCAGTGTTTGAGACCCACTGAAAATAATAGCCAATTTGTAGTCAATCTTAATTTTTTTCTTTGTTTTGTTTTGTTTTGAGACAAGATCTCCTTACATATCCCTGTCCTGGAACTCACTATGTAGACCAGGCTGGTTTCAAACTCCTAGAGGTCTGCCTGCCTCTGTCTACTGACTGCTGGGATTACAGGCAAATGCTATTACAATTGACTGGCTTTTTTTTTTTTTAAATGCACATCTACCTCTTCTAGTTCTTTTAAGTTTTCACAAGTGTGTGCCAATGAAATCTCACTCAGATTTTGATTCTTCATATACTTTTTAGCCACTTTATGGGCTTTAAAATTTTGTTTTGACCTTTTTGCCATCTACACACAGTATGGACATTATCAAATGTGTTACAGAACAGCAGCTTTAGAGAGTAGGTTCAGTGGGGACTGGATATCCAAGCTGGCATGGAGTAATGGCAGTAGAAATCTTTAGATTTCTCTCTTGTTCTTTCTATTGCCATGAATACGAGAATCAGCTACTGTGTTATTCCTTCTCTGAGCCAAAGCCCTCAGCAGAAGGAACTGTTCAGCCACCAACATATTCTCCAACAGTGTATTTAAAATGTGATTCCACTTCTCTTTCTTCAGGGAACATGCCCGAATTAAGTGAGATTCCATGTACCCAGGTGGTTATTGTTTGTCTTCCGTCTTAGAATAATAGTATTTCCCACCCTCCCAGGATACCCTTATGACTGTGGTTCATGCTTGAAATGTTAAAGATTCCTTGATCCAACCCATTACTGATGTTGGAGGCATTCATACTGTTTATTTCCTGGGGAATTTGGTCAGAAGCAGGCTTCTCTTGCTGTCCTTCACTAAGCCAAACTTTGAGAAGTTTTGATCTTCAGTGACTTTATTTCTGAGGCAGAAGGAAAAGGTGAGCCAGTTAGCTCTTTGAGCCATGTGGTCTCTTCACAGTCTAGAGGCTATACATAGATGTGAAAAGTAAACATTTAAAATCTATGTTCATAGACAATCTGAACTGTGTTTCTAAATTTGTGCACATTTTTTCACTGTAGTGCTATTTTGTATCTGTTTGTTAAAGTAGTAAGTAATTTAATGATCCTAAGAGTACCAGATTCTGTGTGAGTATGCTTGTGTATGTGAGAATTGCCTTGTTTTCAGGCTGTTTTATTTAATGATGGTTCCTTGAACAGCATCCTGGTGTTCAGCAACCAGTATGGGATATTTGTCATTAAATTCCTATCAGCCTTTTATCATATCTTTCTTCTTTATTGTCTGTCATACATTTGACTCTTTGTAAATGAAATTTCACTGGAATGCAGTTTCACCCACACACGCTTGCTTGCAAACTCCCTACAGAGACTTTTATGTAAAGCTGAGTAATTGTGACAGAAATCACATGGGCCATAATCCTAAAATATTTACTAGTGTACTTTTAAAAGCACAGTCTGTGGGCATGCTACAAGAGGCTGCTACGGGATGAATGATAGTATGAGACCAGGCTGATCTATGAGGTAAGACACTGATTCAAAAACTTTTTTTTTTTTTTAGTTTATGTATGTATGTACTCACACATTACATACACACATGTCCTAGTTTGCTTTCGGTGGATGTGATAAAAGACCATGACCAAAAACAACTTGAGGGGAGGAAAGGGTTTACATGACTTACTTATTCCATTCACAGCCCATCATGAAAAGAAGTTAGGGCAAGAACCTAGAGGTGGGAACTGAAGCAGAGGCCATGGAGGAGCATTGGCTATTGGCTTACCCCCTGTGGCTCGCTCTGAGTTGCTTCATAACTCAGACCACTTGACTTAGGATGGTGCCAACCACAGTGGGCTGCTCTTTCCCCATCAACCATTAGTCAAGAAAATGTCTCACAGACTTCTCCATTAGCCAATTTTATGTAGACATTCTCAGTCAAGGCTCCCTCTTCCCAGATGACTCTACTTTGTGTCAAATTGAGAAAAACCTAACCAGCTCAATGGACCCTTGTCTTGGACACATGCCTATACCACTATTAAAGCAACATTTTCCTTCTTGTCTCCACGACTGTGTTAATGTCACAATATAAAACATAGTACAATTTTAAAAGTTGTGCCATCTTTAAGGATTCAAATAATTTGAAGTTTTCCAGCTCCTTAAAATCTCCAAACTGTGGCCTCCTGAAAAGTAAAAAAGCAAAGCACATGCTCTCTATTTCCAAGAGGGAAGAACCAGGGCATGTTCTGAGTTAGATCAAGGCAAACCCCAAATCCACTAGTACAAACACGTCAGTGCTGCATGTCTGGAATTCTCCCATGATCTGATCTCCAACCGGCTTGGGCTTATGCATACACGCAACTGCTGAAGCTGCTGACTCCTTCCCTAGAACCTTAGGTAGATCCCAGATGATCCTGGAACTGGTTAGTGGCTGAGGTTTAAATAGTTTTCACATTCTTAGCAGTACATTGAGTCTAAAGTACTGTGGTGTTCAGTACTGGTCTCCATTCCCAAAGAATTCCTCATCCTTATCAGTATGGGAATGGTGGTGGGAGGAATTTGAGGGTAGGTTCAAGGAAAGATAGTTATTGAGAAGGGAAGAGGCTATAATTGTGTATCCCTGAATTTTACGACAAAAAATTCCTTTGCCTTAGTTTTCAATAATGTATACTAACTTACTCATAATACCTACGGGAACTTACCAGCTAGACTGAACTTTCACTAAAATGTCTTAGTTGGTCTGGGCCTAGCCACGTGAAACCACCAATTCAGTAGTTCCTAGGGAAGGGGTCTTAGAGGCAGAAATAGAATTATGAGAACTTATCACCTTATCTTTTAACATTCACAGTGACTTCCTTGTTTGGATGACCCAGAGCCCTTTCCCTACTGAGCAGGGTCATGGGAAGGCAAAGAGGAGACAGAGAGCTATGTCTGTCACCAACCCCGTCTGGGCTTGAAGGATCAACCAGAACAGCCACTGGTCCCACGAGCATCTCAAGAAAATGAAATCAAACCCAGAGCTTTAGCATAGGCGATCCCAGTCAAGGATGCCCCTGGCCTTCTAATCCTTCTGGCCTCTAGCTCCCAAGTGCAGGGATTAGAGCTGATTTGTGCGGTGCTGGTGATTGAACCCAGGTCTTCATATAGGTTAAGATAGCACGGCACCAACTGAGCAGAATTCCCAACCCTCAGGGGAGCCTCTTAATGCAGGGTAGCAGGGACCAGCTAGGTATGGTGGCATATGCTTGTAATCCCAGCACTTGGGAGACCACTGGTACAGGAGGATCATGAGTTGGAGGGCAGTCTCAATAACAACTTGAAGACTGCAAAACAAACTCATAAAATGAGTTTGTTGTTTCCTGGAATCACTTTAGAGTTGCCCAGTGCTGATGGGGCAGCCTCTGCAAGGTCCAAAGTTAATTTCTGAACAGCTTGGGATTCTCATGTTTGGTGAGTTGAGGCTAGACATGCTTTTAACCATGGAGAAGCTTTTGTAACTTCATTATCTAAATCTGGACGTTGATTAATTGGGGTTGGGGGGAGATTTTTGCCAGCAAGCAGCAGGTGTCTTAGCAAGACCCATTTGGGCTTTTGAAGAATTGGTTTGATAAGCAGACACCGCTGTTACTGGCTTTCCACCTCTAGTGACTCAAAGAGCTTCATTTCACCTGGGTAACACAAGAGCTCATTGTTGGAGTGATGGGAGGCCCTGCTGACGGAGCCCTCAGTGCTTCCACTGAGGAGGGTGGATGTCTGGGACCGTGGACTGGTTCTGAGCTCCTCCTCCTCTCCCCAGGCCCTTCACAGTCATTGCATGAGTGTGATAGCCCTTTAGAAATAGGTGCAAATGCCAGTGGGACTGGAGAAGAAGTGGAACACTATTCCCAAGTCACTTCACCTTCATGCAACACACCAATCTACAGATGCAGGACTGTTACCAGAAAACCTAGCTGCACAAATTTGGAGGAGGAAGAACATGTAAACCATCTTCTAGTCACCCAGTGCCTTGGAGGCTTCTAGGAAGCAAGCAAAGTCAGCATTCTAGGTGGGGTCAGAATCCATCATGGAGAGTCACACCAGAAAGCCTCTGAAGCATCCTAGTTCATCCTAGTCCAGCGTGCCTTAGTTCTCTTTCCTTCCCTCCAACCTTATTCTGGGATAGATTTAAGAAATAGCTGAGTATGGGTTGTCAGTGCAGGGTTCCTGGGGTACCTTCCCAGAATCCACAGACTAAGAAGTTGACAGACAAGTTAATGAGTAACCACACTGCCTGTGACAGGTGCCTGGCAGAGGGAAGCTTCAGCCCTACCTGGAGCCTGCAAACCCCATGGGGGAAACGAAGCTCAAAGCAGAGGGGAACAACATGAGGACAGTCGCATGGAGAGATGGCACGTGTTCTGGCAGCAGCTGGCCTGGTGGAGGTCTCTTCTGTCTGGGGCATTTTCCAATGTTGGTAAAGGCAGATAATATAAAGTAATCCCCCTGCCTCTGGCTACATTCCATCCCCCGAATCTTTGTGTGCCTAGCCATATACTCACTGGTGTATACTCTCCCCTTTTTATCAGCAGCCATGCTAGCCTTTTCTTTAGCAGATGAGTGGAAAGATTGGGGTCCAGCCCAACTCTGCTGCTCCTGGCTTGGGAACTGCCTAGGTCAGTTCCTTCACCTCAAAATCCTCAGTGTCCTCATTGATAAATAGGGACTTGAAAGAGCCTGTTGGGTCAGTCTGGAAAAGATCAGTCACTGTTGGTGGCACATTTTGGCCACTAATTGTAAGTTAAGCCTGGGGCCCGAATAGACCCTTAAGCCAAATGCGGGGCCCTGCAGATGGATCCTGTGCCCACAAGAGTGTTCTCCTAATAATTACACAGTGATTTCCAGCCCCGTCCAGGAGAGGAGCAAGTGCTTTAGAGGCTTTCCAGAATTCTTCAGTGTTCATGGCCAGGACTCCAACAGGCCAGAGCTCCTCAGGCTCCTGAAGGCCCCAGCAACCATGCTGGCAGGGCTGAGTACACTGGTTCAGGTCCCTGTACCAGCAGATGAGGGGCCACTATGCTTGTCACTGACAGGGAACTTTAAGGCTGCAGACCAGGTTCAAGGTAGTCTACAGCAACCTAGGGTCCCCTGCTGGGTACAATGAACATTCTCTTTGCATTCACCTCCCCTCCTTTCTCCCACTCTTCAGGGCTCAGGAAACTGTCTCTATTCCAGGCTCCTTACACTTATGTGAGAGCTTGGCTGTTAAAAAGGGAAAGGATTGCCAGGTGTGTTGGCACAGCCTTTAATCCCAGCACCAGGGAGGCAGAGGCAGGTGGAACTCTGTGAGCTCAAGGCCAGCCTGGTCTACATAGTGAGTTCCTGGCCAGTCAGGACTATGTAGAGAGACCCTGGCGGGGTCCATAATTCCTTGTTAAGACTCTTTTCCCAGATGATTCTAGGTTGTCTCAAGACCATGGTTAAAGCTAATGAGCACAGAGAAGGCTGTTGGTGACGTGGGGATTTGTATCTGGGGCAAAAGTGTCCATGGGTCTGCAGTGTGTCCTGTCCATTCATCCCCAAGTTTGCTTCACTACACCTGAATTCCTTTTTGCTATAGTCGCATGCACCAGTCCTCTGTCTTGCTCCTAGATTCGTGGGGTGTCCCCTCATCTGTTCTAACACATCTGCTCCAGGAGGCTTTCCAGGAAGCTGAAGTCAAATACTGTTTTCCATAGCATATTGAGGAGGGCCTGGTTTCTTCGCCTAACTCATTACTCACTGCTTAAGCTGACAGTATTCATGTCCCTAATCCATCAAGAATACTGACCTTCACAGTGCTTGACTTCCCTGAGTGCTGTGTACCCTCCAGTCTAGAGTCCCTACTGGATGTCACATTTTTCTCTTTCTACTAGACCATAAGTCTCAAAGATGGAGAACTGGGACCAGATGCCCCAGGTTTAGCATCAAATACATTTCCTTAGTTTGGATACTTCTCCCCACTCTCCTGCACAGGGTTTCTCTGTGTAGCCCCAGTTGTCCTGGAACTCATTCTGTAAACCAGGCTGGCCTCAAATCCACCTGTCTCTGCCTGGTTGGATTTGTGCTGGGATTAATGGCAGTGCCACCACCAGCTGGCAATTTGGATACATCTTTTCCATCAGATAACATTTCTTTAAAAATCAAAGCTCACATTAAGCTTTCTGAAGGCTCAGCTTTTGATAAGGCATATACTCTGGACTCACGTTAAGGGGAAACAGATGTGTCACTGTGGCCTCCCACATCTTGTTAAGAAACAGGGTTTTCCCCCTCATGTGAGGAGCAGCAGCCGCTCACCTGCTTCCTTGAGCTGCTCTCACTCTGCTGCCCAAAGCTCATGCTTCAGTATTTGGAGATCAAAGATCAAACATTGATTGACTTTGGTATCCTGCCAGTCTCCTGCAGATGGCCTCTTAAGCAGGACCATCTATTGGACACTGTGCTGCGTCCCCAAAGGTCACCCTTGACTACTGCCCTGTCTGGCATCAGGGACACCTCATGTGTCTCAGCAAACCCTGCTTAAATGGTGTCCAGCCTCTTTACTCACCTTAGCTCTCCCTCTCCTCCCCACCCCTCTGCACACTCACCCTCTGCACCATTCTCAGGCTGCCCTCTGTGCACGGACTCACCTGGCTCTCCTTTCCAAGTCCCTCCTGTTGCCTGAACCTTTGCTGAGTTCCTTCCAGTCTGCTCCATTGTCTTATATCATACGTACATCCCACTTACACCTTCGGTGAGCACTTCTCTCTGCTTCCCCTATTCCATGACCACAGACTGCAGAATCCAGAAGAAAAGGGAAGGAGGCTCAGGGACTGGGGTTGGTGCCATTCTTCCTCTACCTTTACTGCCCCCTTGTGATGGTTTTTATGTAGTACATGGCTCTTGTATGTAGAAGCTCTAACTGCCCCCAGCCCCTCTGTGTCCAGATTGAGTGGAGAAGTGGGTCTTTGTTATCCAAAGCATTATAAGGCCTTTTGCTTAGCAAGCCAGACACACAAACCAGTTCACTCTCCACTCTTTCCAGTAACCTTTGTTAGACCTTGGGAGACTGCTTTCCCCTGAGAAAATGGCCTCGTGAATCCAATGAGGGATTTGAGGAGGCTAAAATCAATGCTGAAGATCCTTTGTGATTGTCTACCAGAATCATTTCCGTCTGAGCTGATGGAACAGGTTTGTGGAAGGTGTCCAGCTTCCCAGGGCTGATGGACACTCACACTGTACAAGGTACCTGGGGTATGCATGCTCCAGCTGTCAGCCCAGTGATGAGCAGTCTGTCACCTGTGTCATTGCAGGTTGCTGCCTGAATATTTTGCCTTCTTTTTATAGAGTGAATGCTGAAGCTATATCCTTCCTGATTGTCCAACTCAACGAATGTATGGATAAAGGGGTCAAAACACAAATGTGGAACAAATTATGCTTAGAAATCTTCCTTGGAATTTACTTTTCATGCCAGAAGCAGGCAAGTATTCCTTTCATACCATAGAACATTGTCCAATAAGCAGGATATTGTCTGGACTGTGTTCACTCTATAAAAGGAAGGGAAAATACTCAGGCTCCACCTGCAACAATGAAGGTGAAATCTCATCACTGGGCAGGCAGCTTGTGGGCAGCTGACAACTGCAGCATGTACACCCCAGGAACTTTGTACTCGGGGTTTCTTGGCATGCGGGGCAAAGAAAGACAGAGCAGTTACTTCCAGACTGCCTCTTTGTAAACGTGAAACAAAGTGGGCTTCCTACACTGTTAGTAGCCTGTCTGAAAAAGGTGCTGCTTGCTCTTTCCCTTGCTATTGTGGTGATCAGGAGAACACTCAGGTTTGATTTGCTGCTTAGAACTTTAGCATGGTTGTAGGGGTTAGATAAATTAGATTTAGAAAATATATAGGAGTTTCTGATACTGTCTCTTAATTCGGGGCATGAACAACATTATCAACATGAAGTCAGGAAAAACAGGAAAGACTCAATAGACTAATAAAAAACAAGGTTAAAGTCAGGAAAACAGAAAAGACTCAATAGACTTGAAGAAACAAAGTATCTGGCCTGACATTGTTTTCAGCTGCTAAGTGGGCGGAGCCCAAATTAAGCTGAAACAGAGTTCCTCCTATTTGAGGACAGTGCATGGAGCCCAGAAGAGAAGAGGCCCCTGATGCTAGAGAGCTCCAAGAGTCCTGCTGAAAAAAGTGCTGCCCATCGTTTGATGGCCAGATTTCCCTGAAGCAGAAAGAAGCTGGTGAGCAAAGAAAGCCTGAGCAAGACACCAAAAGGCCAAGGACTAAACCCTGTGGCTCAGCTTTTGCCTAGAGGGGTTTGGTCTGTCCGATCAGTGGCCTAGGGGAAACTGTGCCTGGCTTTAAGGACTGAGGCAGAGCAGCTGAGTTCCTGATTCAAAAGAAGTAAGTTGGCCTGCAGACGGCTGGGGTCTCCCACAGAGAAGAAAGCATGAAGCCTTATTTAAGGTGAGACTACAATAACCAACTTACCCTGACGAACCTGCATCTGAGAGATCCAGAAAAAGGACTGCTAAGTGTGTTAAAGAATCTACAACAAAGACTGTGTTCCTGACGACTGAGGACCTGCCCCAGAGACTGTATCATTCTAAAAGGTTATGAAAGTAGTTGTTATAATTATCAATAGGTTTAGTGGATAGGTTAAAGGGGTTGTAAGAATTTATAGGATTAATAGTTAAGAAATTGTTGGTGTTTGTTATAAGTGAATTTAGTAATAAATAAATAAGTGTTAAATAATAATTTAAAAGTTCGGTTACACATGGTTTGGTCTCCTGACTGCAGTGTGTGAGCTCAGTCCCAACTAATGGCTTCCTATAAGCATGATTTAATATGGAGTGAGAAGGAAGAAGTTTTGATGCTGGGAGAGACTTTAGTGCTGTCTGTAATATTAGAAGGCAGGCAAGTGAACACCCAGCTGTCACATGAGACAAATTTCTTTTCTCTACACGGTGTCCCCTATACCTCTTTCAGTTTGATGCTGTCTGGGGAGTTGACAGGGCTTCTTTCAACTAGGTTCTGAGGTCAGCTGCTTACTCTGTTATCATGTAAGACCTCAAACCTGTCTTTGCTGGCTTCCTCTGCTCAGAGAAACTGCTCAGAGGAGAGAGAGGGGAAGGAAAGAGGCTAAGGTAATAGAAGGATAAAGAGAGAGATGATGGGGGATAAGTCATGGAGAAATGGAAGAATAAAGAGAGAGGGGCAGTTACATTTAGAGGTAGGAATAGTGGATCTCCACATTATGGCTCAGTAGAAAATACATTTGGGGAGGATCCGTTAGGAGACTCCCAGATCATCTCTGATGCCCAGGAACATTTGTTACAGTGCCCATGACCTCCTGCGTATCTCTCAAAGCTTGTCTGTTTCCACAGAGTTCTGTGCACAGTTGGTAAGAAGGAGGAAGAGCAAGGGAGTCAAGACTCGCCCTAGAGGACAGACTATGCTCAGGGACCTGTAGTGTAGCCCCCTCCCCCACAATGAGTATGAACCCCACCACTAGGTGGGAGGAAGAGGTTTTTAATTTCCTAAGGCCATGAATGAGAAAGATGCTGTCTGTGACCTGGTGATGCTGAGCCGAGGCACTCTAGATTAGACGTCTGGCCCATGCTTGGGGCCAACTAGGTAGGAGTCAGACTCTACTGCGTTGATTATGGCCTTAACTGGATATAGATAGGAAGGCTGGAAACTAGAGTAACCAAACCCATACCTTTTCCAGATTAACCATTAAAACATTTTATTTTATTTTCCTTTGAGCTTCATAAAGCAAGGGAAATTTTCTCAGAAAAGAAGTGGTTCGGGAGTTTGAGAGGGGGCATGGATGTACTGACCCATCAGTTCTAAGTTTACAAGTGGATCTGCGTAGCTCAGCATCAGCAACTGAGCCTTTGGTCACAGCAGGTGAGGTGCATTAGCCTGTGTGTCACTGGACAGGTGCTTAAGGCAGAAAGTTTGTAGCTGGGTCAGTGACTGACAAGGATTCTGATGACCTGAAGACAAGTTGGGCAGGGTGTCAAAGAGAAGTGTAAAAGTTGGGTTGTTTCTAAGTCCCTTTCTGGAGGACCACAACCATGTCCCTGCCATCTTCACGTTACTGAGTCTTTGTGTTCTGTGTCCCCTTGTGCTGCTCCACTACTGTCCCGATCCACTCCGAGGTCTTCTGCTTGGCTTCCTCCCAGCTGACACGTGGCTCGTAGCCCAGATCTCGCTGAGCTTTCTTGTAGGAGAAGGTGAACACGCTATTTGACAGTGTGAGCAAGTGGCGGTTAAATGGAGGTCTGTAGGTATAGACTGGACTCAGCAAGAAGCTCACAGTTTCCAGCAGGAAGGCAAGCCAGTAGAGCAGGGGCAGAGGAGGGCTCCAGCTGGAATTAGGGCGGAGGCCCCAATCCTTACTCAGGGTGTAATTTAAATCATCATAGCTTTGGTGGGGGGTGTCATCTGAGATGTAGTAGAACTGCCCTTGGATGCTGGGTGACATCTTGGTGTCTCGTAGGCCCCTGGCAGCCAGAATGTGTGCCCAGGCCACATTGTCCACATACACTGGGTTGACTATGGAGGATTTCCCTGTCACCTCCAGAATACCCTTATTTTCCAGGGCCCTAATTACTGCATCATAAAGGAATGTGCTTCTTTCCCCATAAATGTACATGGGCCTTAAGGCACAAGTATGCAAAGTGCCGCCATTTTTGAGGGTGCACCCGTTGGCTGCCAGCACTGCCTTCTCGGCTGTTTTTTTGCTGTAGGGGTATGCATTAGGCCATATACTTTCTCGATGCTCTTCCTCGCAACCATTCAGGACGATCTCCCTGTAGGAGTTTGGTCCAGCCACAGATATTGAGCTGGTGTAGATGAAGACTGGCACATTGGCTTCCACACAAGCGTCCAACAGGAGCTGAGTACCTGCTCATAGGAAGCTCAGCATCACTGTTAGGAAAGAAGCCCAAGGTCCCACTGTGCCAGTGGAGTCAGATTCTTCCCCACCCCAACCCTGGTGGAAGGGCTACTACAGATCTAAATGCATTCTTACCTGACCTAGACACAAACCTGACATTCCACAGCCACAGAATAACCCCAAAATTAAAAGAGATGACATTTTCATTCTTGAAAAGTGGGATATCTAGGTCTCTCAGTTTATAAAGCTCTCTCTCTCTCCTCTCTGTGAGTGTATGTGTTTGTATGTACTTACTGTTTTTCAGTGTTAGGGATCAAACCTAGGCGCTTCCACATATTACACAGGCCCATCGCACTGAGCCACTGTTCTAGTTTGCTTTCGGCTGCTGTGATAAACACCATGACCAGAACAACAAGGGAGCGAAGGGTTTATGTGGCTTACATGCCCAAATCACAGCTTGTCACTGAGAAGAGTAAAAGGCGGAAACCGTGGGTGGATGCTCTTTACTGCCTTGCTTCCCATGGCCTGCTCAGCTTGCTTACTTAGATAACCCAGGACCACCTACTCAGCATTGACACAGCCCATCATGGGCCAGGCCCTCCCACACCAATCATTAATCAAGAAAATATACCACAGAAACACCCACAGGCCAATCTGATGGAAGCATTTCCTCATTGTGGCTCCCTCTTTCCAGGTGACTATTATGTGTCAAGCTGACAAAAACTTACCAGCATTTTTACTTTGGAAAGTACTTCCCTAGGTTTTTATTCTGGAAAGGTGCTCCTTTATGTTTTCTAAAAACTGACACCGATAAATTAGTTTGGGGATATTACTCAGTGATCGAGCCTTCACTGTGTGTTCAAGGTTTGATAGCCAGAAACACCACCACCAACAATAACAAATTAAAAAACTCCTCCAACAAATAAAAGCAAACAGTTACTGATCCATACATTTCTTTTCATTAAAAGTGGGTCAGTTTTTAATCCAAGAATGCAAGCTATCATATTCTCAGAAGTGGTTCAGAATTTATAGTATGCCCATTCAGGTATAGTGTATTATAGGCAATATGTATTTTTATTATATTTAATTTTATTTACCAGATAAAGTCATAGTATATAGTCCATACTGGGCTGGAAGGTATGATCTTCCTGATTTAGCTTCCTGAGTGCTAGGATTACTGATGTACGTCACTACATATGGGGTCCAGTATACACTCATAATGACACTAAAGGTTGGTGCTTTTTTCTTATGTAGTAAGAATTAATACAGAACTGAGAATCAGGTTATTCATAGCTCCACCCAGCAGTGAGGATGTGACGGAGCTAGCTATGCAGAACTAAAAGGGATCCTTTTGATTTAATCATGGCCACCCCCCAGATAATTGGTTGATTTAGAAAAGGAGCCCTAGTCACTAAATTTGGAGGTCACATGGAGGATATATGCCAGGCAGGACCTTGGAGTACAGTGGTGCTAAAAAGACTGGCACCTGGGAGTCAGAGTGATTATTTTCTGTGGTAAAGTCCTTGCTTTAAAGTAGACTGGAAATATACTTTCAGAGCCACTAATCATTGAGGGATGGGGACCAGAGGAAGAGAGATCTGCTCACTGGCTAGGATCAGTCTTCAAGGGTAGACTGATGCCTGTCTGAAGAGATGGTGTTGTGGAAATTGGAAAAACAATGCTATTTAAAAAACCAGTGCTAAGAGCCTTTTATTGGACTAAAAGGGTGAGATGTTGGATGGGAAAATATATACCTTAAATTAAAAAAAAATAGGATAGGAAGGAGAGGGGAAAGAGGGTAGGAGAGTGGAACTGGGACAAGAAGAGGGAGGGGGCTGTGCCTGAGATGTAAGTTGAACAAATAAATAAATAAATGTTGGGAAAAAAAAAAACAACCAACCAAACACCAAACACACACACACACACACACACACACACACACACACACACACACACAC